>ML778124.1:1160188-1190078 GCA_009831015.1 Picea engelmannii | reverse complement strand
ATCTACATTCTTTACATTATCATACATATGAGCACCAACTCATTGTGAGGCTACAACCTCTGTTTTTGCAAGCTACAACTTGCTGAGAGCACCGACTCTCTGTTTTCTCTAGCACCCACTAGAAGGAAGCACCAACCCCCTGGATTCTCTAGCACCAACTCCCTGGTTTCTCTAGCACCAACTAGAAGGAAGCACCAACTCCCTGGTTTCTCTAGCACCAACTAGAAGGAAGCACCAACTCCCTGTGTTCGAGCACCCACTTGAACCTTTGAGGACACCAATCCTCCCTAGCACCTCCCAACCACCCTGGTTAATAAATTCTTTGTTACTGAAACTTATTACAGTGATATAAAATAATTCAATGGCTTACCAGCCCTGTTGTTGTTCTGTTACACTACTCTGCCCTGTCTGCATCAGTGTCTTCTGCACGCCCCTTTCACTTTCTGTTCTTCTACCTTTTATACTCTTTGCACCATATCCCTTTGATGCAACCTTCCTCTACCATGCATCTCTACTCCTGCGCTCTGCCTCCTTGCTCACACTTGAATCCTCCACCACGACAACAACCCCCATCTCTTCTTTGTTCATCATTCTTATAGTACCTATGCTCCTTATGCATGAAATATTTGCCATGCCTATGCATGCACACTCCGCGCCAAATTCCTCTGCAACTTGAGTGCTCTGTCTGATCATCATCGTGACTCTTCATCTTCTCTGGTCATTTTCCACCATGCGTCCAGCATCACTGGGTGTTCTGCTGAGATTTCTCAACCTCTATGGTAGTTGAGACTCCTCGTCTTGTTTGGCGTAGTCGAGCTTATGCCTTCCTAAGTTTGGGGCACAAATGCACCTTTTGGATATGCAGCAAGCAAATCTAGATGGCCAGAATCTGTGCTCCCAGATCTACGGTCGGGATTGGATTCTGAAGCCCCCCTGCCATTCTACCTTTAAGCGGAGGGGGGGGGTCCGGAATTGGGCATGCATCTCTCGAGCGGCCAGGATTAGAGCACCCAGATCAACGATGCTCAAGTGATTCTGGACCCCCTTTTCCATCCTGCCTTTAATTAAAGGGGGGGGTCCGAAATGGTGGGGTATTAAGGAAGGGCCCCATTCCTGTTGTGTCACCTTTTGTATCATTCTCCTCCCCACCTGTCGTCTGTTCTCCACCTGACCATGCAACAAGGCTCATTCCCTTTATCCCCTCCTTGTCCTCCGACATCTGTCCATCTCCCGATTACTGAAACTCCGAAGTGGTGTAAATCTACTGACATCACACGTGGATTGACAGGTGTTGAATACTGCCACGTGTCACTCTGATTTGTGACTTACATGTGCCTGAAATGTTGAATCAGTCTGACACTTGTCATTACCTGGTTGTGCCACGTGTTCCTAGCTGACATGGTATGCTGATGTGAGTCGGATCGACGGTCTAGATCACATCTTTATCTGATGGCTGCGATTAAATCGCAATATCGCATATCACGATTTCGGGATTCCTGTGGTTATTATTCTTTGACATCTTCAACTCTCGATCTGCGAAACTCTGAAATGGACTGAGATTAATGGTCCAGATCAGACCTTGATTCAATGGCTACGATTAAATCGTGATTTCGCAATTCTTGTTGCATTGTTTCTTTTCCCTCTCCATGTCGTGATTCACGAAACTCGGATATGGAGTTGGATCAACGGTCCAGATCTGATCTTGATTCAACGGTTGTGATTAAGTCACGATTTTGCATATCGCAAAATCAGGATTTTTGTGGATGATATTACTTGACATCTCCAACTCTCGATCCCTGAAACTCTGACATGGAATGGAATTAACAGTCCAGATTCAACCTTAATTTGACGGCTGAGATTAAATCACAATTTCAGATATCGTGATTTCGAGAGGTTAGGGAACATCGTTCCTTTGACTCTCCATTCAGTGAACTGACGATCTATCCCCACGTGTCTTGCCTGAATATGGACGATCCTCCTTCTTTCGGGATTTTGTGAGCCCTCTACTCCTTGCACTTTAAAGAACGTGTAGGTTATCCTTGATCCAAGAGTGGTCGGACCCTGCGCTCGAATCTAACGCCCGAGATCTATCCTCCATATATGCGCGCTCCTCTTGTCTACATTGAGATCTAACGGTCATCAGGAATTCAGGATGGGATCCAACGATCACTGACGCTTCTCCTCCAACTTGGAATTGTACATGCGTAGGATGTGTATGATCATTCGGTTGACAACCTCGGTTTGGCCATCTATCTAGGGGTGGAAGGCAGTGGACTTGGTGAGCTTGGTGTCCAAAATTGACCAGAGGCTCGACCAGAATGTGTTGAGGAACCATTTGTCCCAATCTGAGATAATGGTTTGTGGGATCCCAAAGTGTATCCACACTCATTCAAAGAAGATATTGGTAGTGGCCTTCGTTCTGATGCTCTTCTTGTAGGTGACCAGAATCGCCATCTTGGAAAAGCGATCAACAACCAAAAAAAGACAGTCATTTCCCTGCTTGGTGGACAAAAGGCCCTACATGTAGTCCATTGAGATATATTCCTAGGGCATGTCAGGAGTAGGCAGAGGAGTGTATAGGCCTTGTTTCTTAGTGGTTGATTTGGCAATAACGTAGGCAGTGCAGGACCAAATATACTTGCTGACATCCTGTCAAAGTTTCAGCCAGTAGAAATGTCATTGCGACATTTCCACTGTCTTTTCCATGCTGAAGTGTCCTGCCACCCAACTATAGTGGGATTCCCAAATAAACTTTGCTCACTTGCTTGATGGAACACAGAGATGGGCCAGATGGAATAACATCTCATACTGAAGATGGAAATTAGTGACAGTTTTGTTTGTGCCCAACATCTAGTAGGTGTTGGCGAAGTCAAGATTTATCTCATAGAGGTGGGTCCATCTGAAGGTCTCATGGCTGCAAGAATCTAACACTATGGTGAGTGCCACAACTGGAGGTTGGCTGAGGCAATCAACGAATCTGTTGGTACTTGTCATTTTATACTTGATGTTGAGGTGGAACTTCTACAAATATGTGGAACACTTCTGATGGCAGTCATTCTGCAATTTGCCTTGTGTTTGCATGAACTGCAGCGGCTTATGATCAGTGTGGATGATTGTCTCCTTCCCAAGAATGGAATGCCTCCACTAGTGGAAAGCTTTCACAATGGAGTACATTTATTTGTCGTAAGTAGGGTACTTATGGACAACATCTGATAGTGTCTCACTATGATAGGCCATGAGGTGGTCATGATGAGTGATGACTGCGCCCACAACATAGTCTAAAGCATTTTTCTCGATCTCAAAGGGTTGTTGCAGGTCAAGTAATGAAAGCACTGGAGCTGAGCACAAGCGTTTCTTTAGATCATCGAATGCTTTATGTTGGGACAATCCCCACATAAAATTTTCCTTACCACCACTCCTATTTATTTTTTGTAGGGCCCATGCAATATGGGAGAATCCCAACATGAACCTGCGATAGAAATTGGCAAGGCCTAAGACGATCCGAAGCTCAGTGAGCATGGTTGGGGCTAGCCAATCATGGATGACTTGGATCTTGGCTGGATCAACATGCACACTATGCGCATCAACATTGTATTCTAAGTACTGGACCTTGTCCATGGTGAAGGATCATTTTTCCAAGTTGGCATATAGCTTGTGTTGCCGAAGTGTGCAGAACCTGTTGAATATGCTGCAAGTTTTCTGCCCAAGTCTTCTTGTAGATGAGGATGTCATCCAGATACACCACCACAAAAGAATTGGTGAAAGGCCACAAGATATCGTCCATCATCCTCATGAAAGTTGTTAGGGCATTTGTTAAACCAAAGGGCATGACCAACCATTCAAAAAGACCTTCTTTTGACTTGAAGGCAGTTTTCCATACATTTGTCTATTCTATTGGGACCTGATGGTAGCCAGACTTCAAATCAATCTTACTGAAGTATTTGTCCCCCTTGAGATGATCAAGGAGATCGTCCATTTAGGGAATCGAGTATTGGTTCCTGGCCGTGATTTTATTTAGGGCCCGATAATCAATGCAGAGTCACCAGGTCCAGTCTTTATTTTGCACCAACACAATTTGGCTTCCACAAGGTGATGAGCTGGGTTAGACGTGCCCCTTATGGAGCGGTTCTTGGATATGATGCTTTATCTCCTCATTTTCTAATAGAGAGTGACAATATACTGGACCATTGGGTAGCGGTGCACCATGGGTCATATCGATGGGATGCTTGACCTGACAGTGCATAGGTACCCCAGTAGATGATGATAAGATGTCTTTGTATTCTTCCACGACCTTATCCACTTGCTTCTGTTGCGTGGGGAGGTTGGTCGTGGAGGCCATCAATGAGGCTACCACCTTTTTCTCACTCTGAGAGTGAATCATGAATAAGACAAACTTCTTGGTTTGAGAAATGACCTTCCTGCATTGCTTGGCATAGATCATGGAAAAAAACATTAGGTAGGACTACCTCGGGTATCCTGTACAATTTCCTGTTCAAAGTAATAATAACAGTGTGAGGCCTAGAATCAAATACAACATGACATTTCCATAAATAAGGTTGGGCCAAAAGAACATCACAAAATTCAAGGGGAGAAACATCACACAATGCCTCATCTTTGAATGGCTTGATGTCATACGACCGACGACACTGTTGGCTGACGTGAATATCACTTCCTTGACGGAGCCATCCAATGGTGTAGGGTCATGGGTGTGGCATTGTCAGCAGGGCTAGCCGCTTGAAAACCTCTGTTGATATGAGGTTCTTATAGCTACCACTATCAACGGTGAAGTGTATCTAAGTGCCTTTCACCCACATCTGTGAATGAAAGAGGTGATCTCCTTCCTCTGGCTCATCAGGTTCGTCGGGTTGGATCTTGGTGGTAAAAATGATGGCATTGGGTCCTGCATCAATGATTCACCTCCCCTTTTTTAGTTCTGAATTAGAGTCAGAACCCGCATCTGATTCAGAATCTTTTACCTCAGCCACCAATGACTTCTTTGAGCGACAATCAGCAGTGTTATTCTAGGGGCTCTTATGGAAGTCACACCACTTCATGATATGTTTCTTCATATTCCCATTGTCTTTGTTTTCTTACGAGTTGGACTGGTTGTCTTGAGGTTGCCCATATTTTCTCTGTCCTTTGTTCTGTGGGTTGGGGCTGCCCTTTGTCTTCTTCTGCTGTGAAGGTTTCTTAGACCCAAACTATCCCATATTTTGTTCAATATTCTGCTCGATTTTGATGACATATCGATAGGCCGCGCCCAAGGATGAGATGTCCAAAAACTCCATTTATGTCTAGATATATCTATGCATACTTCCACGATACTTGAGCACTAGATGTCGCTCAGAATCTTTGATACACAACTTGGTGCGCAAGGTATGGAAGGCATTGGTGAACTCTAGCACAGTTTGGTCTCTTTCTTGTCACAATGCGGTCCATCTTGTATATAAGTCGTCATAACTTCCAACATGGTAGTATTGTTCCTTAATAGCATACCTGAAGGAACGCCAAGTGGGTGAAACTACAAATAATGTGGATCCCTCTATTTCCTTTTTCTCATAGAAAGTCTCCCACCAATATTTGACATGGGGGACGACCTTGAGTAGCATAAATGTAATCTTTTCCCTATCAGAAAAGTTGTGGACAGAAAAATACCCTTCTAGAAGGTTTAACCGTTTATCTACAACATCCAAATATAGTTTACCTTCAAATACATGAATATCAAAATTGATATGTACCTTGAATGGGGTGGTGCCTCCGCTTGAGGTGGATGCATCGCTTGTTGGCATATGTTGAAGGATTTGTGCAAATCTATCCATCATCGTGTTTCTCTGTTGCTCAAGGGCTTCCTAGACCAACATTTTGAAAGGATATCTTGTCCTGGCGTCTTTATTTTCACCCGCCATGGATGGTTTCTTGGGTGTGCGAGATCAATTTTATTTAAGAGAAACAAGCTCAAGACGTAACTCTTTATACCTTGACCACGTCGGGAACATGCATTAAAAAAATGACAAGGAGCAAACTGCTCTGATACCACTGATACAGATTTATGAGAGGAACAAAATGAAACCACATATTTATAATATTAACGTAGATACATAGTGAACAATAACATAGATATAGTAAAACTTGACTTCTATTAAATAAGAAATATGCTGAAAACTGTAAAATGCAGACTGAAAACAAGCTTGCTAGAATGGTGGCAGCTTATCTCTGAGAAGAGATGTGACGGCTACGCTCATTCACAAGAAAATGAGTACAATGAGGCTCTAAAGGACTTTTTACAATAAACATGAATGCCAAAACCCTAGACATCCAAAAACCTAACCCTAGGAGATGAAGTGCCAAAAGTCATGTGGGGCCTGTTGGGGTAAGTTAGTACATCAACTTCCTGGGGTCGTAACTTCTGAATACTATCTCTGTTTAAGGCACATGATAGCTTGTTGAAAAGGTATCAATGAGGATATTAATTTAGGGGGATCAATGAGAGCCTTAGACTATCATTGACGTGCCCTATTGTGAAAAAAGCGTCATTTGGGCCCTCAAAATGGCCTTGGAAGTTTGGGAACCGAAAAAACGCTAAAAATAGTAAGTTGCCAGAAAACTATTTTGAGCTAGTTGGAAAATATGGGTGGCCACAGAAATCCTCCTGGATCAATACAATGCTAAGTTTATTTTCCTGAGCACTTGGTCACTATTTCACTTCATCTCAAATAGAAAAAGGGTCCTTGGTTGAACTACAGGACTTCACTTGTAGATCTATCCAAGACAACAAGTATGTCTTCACTCTACCTTCTCCACATGGCTCAATCTTAATTATAATTTATACAAGTATTATATTTATTTTCCCTCTACACATTCCTTTTATTTTCACATGCATCACACACATCAACCACATTTTACATTGCCTACTATGTGACCAATAATGCAAGTGCTAATAATACATTGTTTATATTTTTTTTGCAGTGTTTTAATAGTGCATGAAATCCAATTACATACTTTTAAAGCAGACATTTTTGGTGCCCCAACATTGATAGAAGATGTAATTTCTTCTACAATACGACCATTAGAACCTACTAATACACCCCCCAAAACTACACCTATTGCATCTTTGCATTCATCCCTATAGATATGGACTCTGAAAGTTAGAGTACTTTCAAAAAATGATATACGCACATTCACCAATGCTAAGGGACTTGGCCATGTATTTAGCTTCGATGTTATTGATGCAAAAAATGGTGAAATACACATTACATGCTTCAACATCCAAGAAACAAACTTCCATCCTTTCATAGACATTAACAAAGTTTACATCATCTCAAAAGGATACATGAAGCTTGCAAGAAAATAATTCAATCATTTAAAAAATGATCGGGAAATAAATCTAGATATTACATCGACCATTGAAGCTTGTTTAGAGGATGATCATTCAATAACAAACCACAACTTTTTTTTAAATCCTATTAATATGGTACCAACTTTAGTCAACAAATCTATAGTTGATATTATTAGAGTTTCTATCTCCATTATCCCTAAGTTAGCAACCATCATGAGAAAGAATGGAACAGGGACACATAAGAGAACCCTCCAACTAAAGGACATTTCAGGGTATAGTATAGAGGTCACATTATGGGGGGTCTTTTGTAGTAAACAAAATATAGACAATATTCAATCTCAAATACCTTTCCAATAATCGCTCTCAAAGGTGTAAAAGTCTCTGACTTTAATAGGATATCAATAACTTCAACCTTCACATCCCAAAAATCCTATTCTCAAAGAAGCCCAAGATTTCAGAACCTGGTTTGATAACCCTTTAATAGATCTAACTTGTCACCCATTATCTGCACTTGGAGCTTCAGGAGTGCACCCTTCCATTCAAAAACACTTGGTTGACATAGAAAATGATGGAATTGGAAAAGGTCCAAACCCTACATTCATTTTGGTTGAGGAAACTATTGCTTCTTTAAATGCAGACAATTGTTGGTATGTTGCATGCCCACTTACATTTAAAGACCGAAAATTAAAAAAAAAAAAACTCACACCTATTGAAGATGGTGTTTGGAATTGCCAAAGCTGAAATAAACATGTTTTTCAATGTGGATACAGGTACATTTGCCAGTTCAACATTGAAGACCAAACATGAAAAATCAATGTTACTGCATTCCAAGAAGCCACATAACAACTTATAGGAATATATGCTGAGAAGTTATCTGAATATGAATATGAGGAAAATACCAAAAAAATCACAGACATATTTGGAAAGTTGTTCTTTCATAGTCACTTGTTCAAACTAGTAGTGCATGAAGAAACATCTGCCAATAAAAAACAAATCAAATGAATTGTGATTTCATGTGATAAAATTGATCACATATCAAATCCAAAAGTGGACATCAAAATTCTTGAATTGTTGGCTACATAGTGAGTGCAAAGTGTTATAGTTGTTTCTTTCAAACAACAACTTGTAATTTTCCCACTTTTATGCGTATACATATTATATAAAGTGTTTATGTTTCAAAGAATTTTTTCTTCATTATAACATTTATATTGAAGAAAATACAACCCATGTGTTCACTTATAAGATATTTTAAAAATTAAATATATTGATTTTGTAACTATTTTGAAAATGTGCTTAAAAAAGCGTCATATCAAACATACAAAATACAAAATGTGCTATCAAGAAATTTAAGTTTTAACTACAAATTGTTCATTGTTTCTCTTATAGGAAATTCCATCTAGCGCACAAAATGCCCCTGCATTCCAAACAACACCAACAAACACCACATGTGAAGGACTCTCAAGATCATCAGAAATGCATGTTCTTTTTCAATATAAATTCTTCACACATTCAACTTCCCACCAAGGCTCTATACAATCGCCAATGTTATTCAATTCATGCTACAGAAATAAACCTAAAAATAATATAAAGATGGAATAATGACACCACTAATATATAAACTACTAGCCAATCAACACTCCTATATCTACATCTAGAAGCCAACAAAATGAACAATGTCAGATAAAATATGCTAAAAAGAAAACTAAACTGAAGAGACTTAGAGAGACTTCACATATAAACCAAAACCAACCTCGTGTGGAATTTCCAACACATGTTCTAGAACATCAAACCCATACGCATGCTTCACAATCTTTTTGAAAATGTATAGATGCCTTGTCTAACATACATACATGTACTAAATGTATGGAATCATATCCTGGAATTCCTACTCGCCCATCTCCAAACGGACACATTTTTACCCGATGTCATAGAGAAAATAAAGGTCATTGTTTCTCCAAATGGAATAATATGGACCTCGATGACCAACCCACAATCTTGTCAATATTGACACATGTTGAGAAAATGTTAATTGCTCGATTTATCCCCATCTTGCAAGTTAGACATGCTTGAGGTGGACAATACAAATATAGTGGCCACACTATTAGTTTCCCACAACAAATTGTTCAAATAGAAACTTACATGCCACATCGCCTTCTAGATCTTGACATCTTGGTTGTCAAGAGACATGGAGGAAAGGGGAAATGTTATGATTTTTATGTGACAAAATCTCAAGTCATCAATGCATTACTCTACAATATGCAACATGAAAAATATTACTATAACGTCCAAATTGACCAAAACTCACTTGCATCACTTCCCACCATTCACACCAATGTCTCCTCTCGACTCTATTATGTCTCTACATAAACTTTAAATTCTCCCAATGAAGAGTTGAATATCACAGATATAGAACTCCATCTTGTTTTCCAAGTGGATCAAACAATCTCTTTCTTTGCATTTAGATTGCCTAATACACAACGAGAAATGGAAAAAAATTAGAGCATTTGTTGACACTACAGATGACAATCCACTGGAAACAATTGCATGGCCAACAATTGGCCTATCTCCAGTCAATGAGTACAACACAGAGGGTCTATTCGACATGGAATTTCCTACTCTTTTCTCCACTAGTGATGACCTGCCTCACCAACCATGCATGACAATCATCCCGCTTGATAGCTACGTAATACACTTGACGAGATACCATGACAATAGGTTTGGTACCTGATCCAGAATGGATCCAGGAACCAAAATGGGTCCAGCAAGGACTAAAAATCAAAGTGCTCAGTATGGCTTCAAAATGGACATGTGTGTATGCTTCGTTGATACGAACCTAATGCAACTTGAATAGGCTCAAATGGACACCGTATGTGAAAGATATTGCGGTCTGTTCATTTTTTCAAATGGGGAAAAAAATGTTGACTGTACAATACATACAGTGCTGACATGGTGGATGACTATACAAATTGTATAGACGTACAATGACATGGCAGGTACAGTTGGCATGCTAAATGGGTATGATAGCTGACAGGTGGGATAATGTTGGGTTGACACGTGTCCTTGCTTGGGCAAATAGCATGGTGCCACGTGGCCCGGTCTTGGGATTCCATGTGGCACCCCTCCATTGGTTAATTTTTTGGGGGGGAAAATGGTATTGGACTCTCGAGGAGTCGAACACGTGACCTTTGGTCCGGGCAAAGAAAGACTTGGCAGGGTTGGGCTACCAGCCCGCCCACATTAGAGCTTGTTATACAATTTGCAAATGTTATATTTAATCTTGAAATAATGTTTGTTGGGCTAAATAAAGGGCTGGGGCCTAGCCCCAACCCCCGACGTGTCCCATACGACTATATCACATGACCATACACTATGATTTGGCACGGATATATGGTATAGCCCTCAATGCGAACTACCATAGAACCATACCATGTGTTTGGTTCTTTATTATTTGGCGTGGATTTGTTGGTGTAGCTCGACGCATAGCATGTGACCCCTCCATATAACTCAGACCATATCATTTGGCATGTAGATTTGTAGGGTTGGCACCCGATCGATCGAGCTAGCCCACCGACCAAGGCGTGTGACCAGGGGCGTAGTACCAATGGCCTAAATATTTTGGGCATGTGGAGCATTAGCCCGCGACGATATGGCCTTGCAGCATATGACCAACGCTTGAGATCGGGGGGGCTAAGGACCAACGCACTAGCCTGAGGCCACATGGAGGCACCCAAGTGACCAAGAGCCCATATTTTAGGGGCTGCTCCTATATTATTTGCCAAAAGTGGATTTTTAACTATGTATTAATATTTTTAATTGATTTTTCAGCAGCTTTGAGATATTTTGGCCAATATTAGGGGATTTGGAGCCCTTTTTGAGGCCAGATCTTGGGGGGAAGTTGGGAGTTTGTTTCCAAATTCAAGTATATATAAAACAAAGGTTCTAGAATCCATAGAGTAGGTTGAGAACAGGAAAATGCTGAAGAATTGTTGAGCCAAATTCATTTTTATGCAAGGAAGACAATGAGGAGAGAACCTTTGCGGGCCATTTCTGGGAGCTTCGTTCATCCGTTTTCAGTGCCGTTAGTTTTTTTGGGTTCTTGAGATCTGGTAGAACATGACCAGATCAATTTGTAATACATTTTTCACATTTATATGTACTTTTGAAGCTTTGAACAGAAATATGAAAGCCTCACCCACTGAGACAAAGGCCCGGAGACGTAGGTGAGATTGTCGAACTCCGTTATCAACTTTGTTGTTTATGGTTGATGTTTATTTATGCTCATTTCCAAATTTGTATACACTTTATGGATTCCATGTTTCTTTGTTAATTATTCCTCTTTCATCAGTTTCCTAAATGGTTAATTAACTCATGCTTTAAAACTCAACCATTGTCGTTAAAAGATATTTTCGGATCAAATGGCATCAGAGCTAGTTGTCGATTGGTTTTTGAGTTTGCATGATTACCAGGGAAAGGTTGAATCATGGTGAAGGAGAGATTTTTGAAGAGAATCATGAGATTGGATCGAGAAAGAGAACTTCTCAAAGTGATAATATGGCATCGGAAGAGGGACTTTCTCATGATGAGAAAGAGTTTCAAAAGACTTTCTTCCCCATGTCGGAGATGATGAAGGTTTTATATGAGGATTACTTGGAACGGAAGAGACCAGTTCTAGGTGAATCATCAAAGGTTAAAAGTGAAGAAGGAGAGGATCCTCCTCAAACTCCTCCTTCACCTCCTTCTTCTCCATCAACTTCTTCTTCTTCAAGTTCAAGTTCCAAGTCCACTGCAATAAAACATTCTCATAAACATAAAAATGAAATGCCTTTACTTAAGCTTGATGTGAAATTTGAATTACCTATGTATGATGGTGAAGTCAATGCAGAGAGGCTTGACAACTGGGTCATAAATATGGAGGTTTATTACAGTGTACAACAAATCAAGGATGAGGCAACTTAAATGAAGTTGGCATCACTTTGACTTGCAGGCACAACACTCATCTGGTGGAAAAGCAAGTTGCAAAATGGCACGCAACAAGTGGGTAATGTATTTCCATCATGGAAAGTTTTTATTTCTACACTTAGAAAGCAATTATATCCTTTGGGTTATAAAGAGAAGGGTTTAATTGAATGGCAAGGTCTTAAACTAAGAAAAGGACAAATAGTGCAAGAATACACAGATGGATTTCGTAAAATGGCATTAATGTTAGATATTCCTTTACATACCCAAGAAACTCTTATGAAGTATATAGGAGGTTTACCTGCACATATTTGTAACATTGTATTTATGTTTGGACCTACTAATCTTGATGAGGCTTTTGTTGAAGCAACATACATTGAGGCAGGGAAAACAATAGTTGGTGTATCAGGGGAATCGTCTTCGAGAAAAGAGGAAAAAAGGAAGCGGAATGGCAAGAAGGCAAATTCAGTGGCAAGAAAGGAAGTGAATCCCTCTTGCAAGAATTGCAAGAAAGAAGGGCATGATGAGGACCATTGCTGGAAATTGCATCCCAAGAAGAGACTGAAGTGGTTCAAAGAAAGGAAAGGGAGGAAAACAGTTGCAGCAGCAAGACGACCAAAATACTTGGGATCGTATTCGGGAGATGAATCTAAACTTTCAGCGGTTGGTTTGGCAGGTAAAATTGGTGATGGATTTGATTCTAGAAGTAAATTGTTTCACATAAGGGTCATTATGAGGCATACTAAGGTCAACACATTGATAGATAGTGGATCTCAATATAACTTGATTTCAGAGGAAGTCGTTAAACAATTGGGATTAAACACTCAGATGCATCATAATCCTTACTCACTTAAATGGATAAGAAACAACCATAAATTGCACATAACAAAGCAATGCACATTAAAGTTTGCAATTTCATCTAAGTTTGTGGATGAGGTAGCATGTGATGTGGTGCCACTCAATGAATGTGGAATGGTCTTAGGCAGTCCTTATTTGTATGATCGCAAAGCAATCTTCTACAGGGAACATAATCAATATCACTTAATCAAAGCAGGAAAAGAATATGTGGTACATGCTCATCATTTAAAAGAAAATCAATCTCTTCAAACAATGGAACAATTAAGAAAGGCATATCATGAAAGAAACACACCTATAATTGTTTCAAATCAAGTAATTGATCTTAAGCAAGAACAGGAGATCATTGTAGAATGGAAGATCAATCACACTTTGCTTCAAGATAAGCTAATGTCGTGCAAGTATTACAAACATATTAGCTTATTTTTAGTCATATTTTTTATGTTATCATTAGTAATGTTTTCAACATGGATGATAGTGGTTTCAATAAGATGTAACAAAGTACAAATGGCTAGCAATATGCTGTCAGTTATCATGGTTATTTTATAGTTGATCTTGATCAAATAGGTGCACAGGATAGAGTTTAAAGACAAAGAACAAGTGGGGTGTCATATCCCGCACTTGATGAATGGTTAGTATCCTTTTGGAGGACCAAAAGGTATTTAGTGGGGAGGTGTGATCCATAATGGATCTAGGAACCAAAATGGGTCAAGGAAGGCCTAAAAATCAATGTACTCAGAATGGATTCAAAACAGGCATGTATGTAGGCCTCGTTGATATGAATCCAACGCAACTTGAACGAGCTCAAACAGAGATTGTATGTGAAAGATATCGTGGTCTGTTCATTTTTTCAAACATGCAAAAAAATGTTGATTGTACAATCTGTATAGTACGTACAGTGTTTATGTGGCAGCTGACTGCAAAATATGGCATTGCGCACATTACATATCCAATCATACAATCACTATGAGGTTAAGGAACCTTCATGAGGCGGACTAGATCACACCAGGCTCCTCAGCCTGTGACCTAACCCTAAAAATCTCACTTACTTGACTCTTCTATTATCTTATTACAATTATAATGACTACTGATCTGACTTCTTTCTCCCAAAAATCAACCAAATGGTTGAACTCTCTGAACCCCTAACCTAGACCTCCTCAGTTCTTATTTATATTATTTTTCAGGCTTATAATCGTTACAATCTTTATCAAAAACCCTAACCCTGTCATGGTTAGGTTTGCCTGCCTACACACCACGTTGCTTTTCCTCTTGCATGTTGTTTTTCCTTCTTTTTCTGCATGTTGCTTTCTTGCCATCGGTTACGCGCACTCCAAATTAGGTCTTCTTTCCAAAATTAGGTCTTTCCCAAAATAGACCTTCTTCTCCAAAATTGTTCCTTTTGCCCTAAATTGCTCCCAACACTGACATGTGGCTCATTCTAAGCCACTCAGATGGTGCGTGCTTCCTGAACTGCCCTGTCCAGACTGTGGAACGTTTTTGCTAGTTCCTTTCCTTTTTCTCTCATTTGTCTAGATTTGCTTGTTAGCACCTCTATTGTTTGCGTTGTTATCTCCTCCTACATTAATGTTGCACTCCCTTCTTGTGTCTGTGCTCTACTTTTCTTCTCTTCCTCTAACTACACAATCATCTGTTTTTCTTGTTCTTGGAGGGGTTCCAATTCAGCTTGTCTTTCTTGCTTCTGCATCTGTGCTGCTTTCAACTCTGTCTACAAAGTCTTCATTTCTTGGGTGCCTTTCAAGCGCTCCGTGATTATCATTGTTTTCTGTCATTGCTTGAGATTTTGTATGGAATGTCTAACTCTTTCCTCTTCCTGGTCCCACTATTGGACCTTTTCGTCTTGTTCGAGGATAGTCCATATATGTGTTGTTCTATTGAACAACTCCTCTTTTTCCCTAGCTTCTCTTTCCATCTCAACGATCTGGAGTGTCAATTGTTGTTATCTCTATTCCCTGACCTCGAGAGGAGTCGTAGGGTTGAGAATTTCTTTGACATCCTCAATTTATTTCTTATATTGGTCAATTGTTTGTGAGATCAGTTTGATCTTCTCCTATGCACTTCTTTGAGATTCATGCGCGTTGTCTGGGATGCGATGATAAACTGTTGTTAATCCATGTTCTAATTTATCTGCGTGTTCTTTCTCCTCCTCCTTATCCATGTTTAGGTGGTCACATGTGATTTGTAGCATTTTCGTGACTCCTCTACCCACCTCCAAGTTTGTTTCACTCGCGTGGACCCTGGATTGTACTTCTTTCATGACACTGGCCTGAAGTCCGTATAGTGCCTTGGTGGGTATTTGTGCCATGACCATTTCCAATTGTTCCAACTCCCTTAGGGGTTTTTGTGTAGTATCCTAATCCAATATGATCATTTGACATGTTACCGTAAATGTCTCCCTACCCTGGACTATGAACTGCATTGTCTCCTCTCCTTCTTTTTGTGCAGGTGGTTGTTGTGTCTTTTCATGTTGTTGTGTTGTGGCCTGTGATCCTGGTTGGATCTGTAGTTGTTGTATGTTCTCATGTACCTCTATGATCTTTACCATGATCTCTTCCCATTGCGCCTATGCAATTCAGACCACTTCTTCACCCATATCTTGGACCCTTTCCACGACTAGCTCCGTGTCATCCTCTGTTAGGGTGATGTCTGGGTCCTCTGTGTCATACTTCCTTTTTTTTCATGCCTCTTTTTCTTGCGTGGGCTTCCTTACTATCCGTGAGGGGTGTGCCCCCTATGCCCCACTTGTACCCTGGGTTCTTTATTCTCCATCCTGTGAAATATCCTTCTTTCTGGTCTGTGGTTGGCTTCCTATCCTTCTTGTTGTTGTTGTTCTCGTTGGTCGTTTCGATACTACACTTCTTTTGGTTGGTTGATTCCGTGCTATCGTCGTTCTAGTATTACCGGACAAGATACTTGTTCTCGCTGAAGAGCCTGATTCAGCCTTGTCCTTAGGCCTAGATGATTCCGTCGTGATTGTCCTTGTTGTTGATCTTGCTACTAGTTGTTGCCACTGCGTAGGCCAGTCTTTAATTATCCAATCCACTTCCTCTTTGGTGATGCAGTACTGCATTTCTATCCATGCCTTCTTTAGATCCCTTGCTGCATGGATCCACATGTGATGTCTAGATACCTTGAACTTGCCTATCCTATCTGTCTCTTGGACTAACTCCATAGGTATGCACCACACATTAGTTGTGCATTGTTGAATCTCTTCTAGCAGCATTGCACAAAAGGTGGTGTTTTCCTGTTGCATTTTGTTGTCCTTGTCCTGCTAGAGGGACTCGTATCTAGTCGCATAACATTTTCATTTCCTATCGAGGAAAGCTGAGAAATTTGGCTCTTGGCACCTTGTTAAAGTTGTAAGGATGATCAACCAGGAGTAATGGAACTCGGTTCCATTGTCTTGCGTGTCTCTACAATCTATCAAAAGTTGGTTCAAAAGGTATGGTGCCCAGCTGAACATGACCCCTTTCATGCACTGCGCAACTACTGCAATAACGCCTGCTGGGGCTTCCTCTTTGTGAAATTTCCTCAAAATTTTGAAAGCCACAATATTGTTGGTGAACCTTGTAGTATTGTCATTTATATCTTTGATTACAATTCCCCTATTTCCCCGAGTGGTGTCGAACTGCACTTTAACTAGTTTTGTGATTTATTTCTCGTGCGCCTTGTTATCCAAGTATTCCTCTGGTTTCACGTCGAATGTGGGGAGTCCTGTGATCTTGGAAATTAGTGCCAAATCTATATGTATCGGCTTGTCCATCCAAATGATGGCTCTGTGTATGTGGGTGACTAGTTGTTTCACACAGAGCTTGGTGTTCTTACCACGTTTGAAATGCGGTATATCCAACAAATTCATGATGCGTGAGTTATAAATCCCTGGTATCCACTACACGGGCTCCATTATGGGTTTGTTGAGGGGTTCAACTTCCCTTGTCTTTATTAAATAAGTGTCCTCGGCCAAATATGGGAATTTGGCTCATCACGCACATCATGGTCTGCGTACCTAAGTTTTGGTACCTTCCCCATCATATCATCCATAGTAATCACTGCATCTGGGAGATAGGGGAGTGTAACATACATGGCATCTGGTGCCTTTCTTTTATGTCCCACAGTAGATGTGCCTGCCTCTATTGTGTCTGCGTCCTCTTATTCCCTTTCAAACTCTGGTCGGTCGTTGATATCTTCGACCAACACTTCCTCACATTCAAGGGACTATTGCGGCCCCATTGTTTTGTCCGGATTCGCAGGTGTCTCATGGCTAGGGTTAGGAATACCATTCTGAGTCCTAGAGCTATGCCCTATTTCACCTTGTTGCATTGTCAATGTCTCTTCCTCAACCCGTGTCGGGTTGATTGATTGTGTGTCTGAGCTAGTAACATCCTCTAGCTCGACCATGTTCTCGGGCTATGGCATTCTTTCCTTACGCATTTGGCCCTTTCAAATAACCCAGATGTACTAGCCTGGTGCGCCAAACTTTGGTAGGGTCATTCTCTCTTGAATTCATGCACTTTCTTGCTTCTGTGTAAAATGCTAGCTAGGGACCACACTCTGTTTCTCGCTCTGTGTTCACAAATTTCTAAGTGTTGAATAAACACATGCTTTCTGCCTTTTATAGACCTGGTCGTGTTCATTTTCCACTTTTTGCGTGCATTTGCACCGAGTATAATTTTTCCTGAGTGTTGGCTTATGATTTTTGTCATGGTAATTACATGATAGCATGAAAGTAGTTCTTTGACTATCTGTTTATTTTGTTCTTGATATTCTATCATGATTTCAACCTCTGGTTCATCAATAAATATTAGACCTCTTATCTTCTTCGGTGCTAAATCAATGTTGGGGTTCTCATGTTCAAATGAGAAAGTTACTACAAAGTTTTGTTGTAATGATGTCCATCCTGTAGTGCCTTCGCGTATCTCCTGGTCTATATACCAGTTATCTGGGATTCCTTCCAATGTATGGATAAAGTGATGAGGCCATTATTCTGGTGGTGTCATCCTCCATTGTGTTATGCACTTCTCCAAGTGTTTTGTTGGTGTTTTTTTCCCATCATACCTCTGCATTTTATTACTCCCATGTTTTGCACCAAATCTAATGCGCAGTAATCACTTATATTGGTACCATTCCTGAAATGTTTCTTTGTGTGAACCCCACCATCTTGCAGGTGTTCAATATTTAGGACTAAGAGTCTATGATTTTATAACACTTTCTCTTCATATTTTTTCAGTAATTCCTCTAAATAATTAACCCCATGAAAACTCAGAGGTTCTCTTATCTCTGTACCAACCCATCTTACTGTGCAGTCTATTCTTGCACACCTACTTGTGGAAACTTCATGTAATCTCTATTTCCAATTTTCCAAACCTGTATCTGAGTCAAAATCACATGATGTGATGGTTCTCTAGCTGAGTACCCCATCAACAGTTAGGTTGACATAATCTTCTTCGCAAGCAGTGGTTCTGTACAATTGGTTTATTTCTTCCAAATCTAGACAGGTGGGTTCTACAAATCTTTCTCCTTCTGAAGGATATAATGGTGCAATGACTCTATATTCACATGATTCAAATGTCATTTTCCTTGTCTTCAGGTTGATTATGACCTGGTTATCAAATGCCCCATCCAGTCTGAGCAATTCTAGATAAGGTGTTATGCCATCTACTATCTCTAGGACTTCAAAATCTGCCATAGTGCGCACTCCATCCAAATGTACTGTCACACCTTTAAGCCTTCCAATTGGTAAAACTCTGTGTTGATTTGCTAATTTCAACTAGACGGGTGAATAGCCTAGTGTGGGTTACCCCATGCACTGCCATGTCTTCTTAGGTAATACATTTACTTCAAATACTAAGTCCAGTATAATATCCCCCATATTGAAATCCCCAATGTTAGCATTTAGTCTGAATTCCATGCTTCTCCTTCTTCTTGTATGGAGATGATTTATTGTTTTCTTCTCTAGTTTCCCTTCTACCTCTGTGTTACATATTTCTAGAAGATTTTGTAAGATCTTAACAGATGATGGATCCTTTAATAACTTAACACAGGATTGCAATTTTTTTTTTATGTTACTTACTTTCTGTAAAGGTTGTGGTTCACTGGTGTGGTCCATTGAGGAGGGAATTTCATACATTCGTACATTCTGAGTGTGTTTCCTGGCTGATGCAGACGCAACATTTTGTTTGAGAAACTCTTGTCTTGCCTGCTTGAATGTTTCTTTTTCTTTCCATGCATCAAACTACTTTTGTGGTTCAGTATTCTTCTTAACCCATTGATGTTGCGCTAGATCTTGTCTTACTATGTCGACTTCTCTCTTAGCTCCTCCTCACATGACTATATTGATGTTTCTTCCATCATCCCTGGCTTATGCATAAATCCGCTGTACATTTTGGTTGTTATGGTTCCTCTTTTCTTGGATCTTTCCCAAGAGTGTTGTACATTCTTTTGTATCATGATATTTTGCATGACAGTACATACATGTCACTAGTGGAAGTGGGCATTCCCTTGCATAATGTCTTGGTTGTTGGCAGTTGTGACACACTACTAGGCCTCTTCGTCATCCAAATCCTCCTCTACCTCGTCCTCCACCTATGTATCCAACCCGATCTCCTCGTGGTCCATTGCACTAAGGTACCTAATTATACTACGCAGGGTTATACTGTGGTTGCACATTGTTGTATTGCAGCTGCACATTGTTATACTATGACTACACATTGTTGTATGGAGGTGGTACCTGGTTGAACTGCGGTGCAACTTGTCTGGTCATCATTTATTCTTGCATCCTATAAGTATCTGAAGTTATTTCTCTCATCAGCGCCATCGTCCTACAATCTTTATCATCATGACCCACTGACTTGCAAAAATTGCAGTTAGAACTTTTGGGCACTGTCTTATGCTTCTGCATAATTGGAAAATGATATGGACCATGCCCATACGTTTCACAGATCTTCCAGCATGGTCCTCCTATTGGTAGAGGATTTGGTACTCTTGTTTCCATGTACTGCTTGAAAGTTGGACATTCATTTTTATGGTGTCCTTATGTCTTGCATGTGGTACACCAAACAACTTCTCTTTTCTCTTTTCCCTTATTCCAGTTAAGTTGAAATGTTAGGTTCTTCACATCCTCCTTCAACTTCTCTATTGTTGGATCTGTCTTTTGATATCGGTTCTCTTCCAGTTGTAAGGTTGCCTGCAGAACCTCTGCCTGAGTTTGGAACTTCTACTGTCTTAATGGGTATTTCAAATGTGGTAACAATGAGTTCACAAATAAGTGCCTATGTTGCATGTCAGTAATTGCATACTTCAACTTACTTTTCAAATGTTTAAACCTCCGATCAATCTCTCAAAAAGACTCACCTGGTTTTTGCCTGATTTCAATCATTTCATTCATATACTAATCTTTTGAGCTAGGCTTCTGAAATTCATTTATCAACAGTTTCTTCATGTCTGCAATGGTCCTTGTTACTCCTGGTGAACTATTTACATCTAAACTCATGTACCAATATAGTGCGCGGTCTCTTAGCGTGATACATAACTACGTAAGTTTTGTATCCTCGTCTATGACATGCTTCACTTCCCATATCTTCTCACAAATGAATAAGTGCTTTTCAGGGTCCTCTGATGTCTCTCCCCAAAATTTTGGTAACCTGATCGTGTCCCGCCATTCTAAACTGTGTTGAACTACTACCTCGGCACGGTGTAGATCTTTGACTAATAATTCCTTAAATGGTTGTCCCAATTGATACTCCTTGACTGGATCCTTGTCCTTTCATTCTTTTGCCACTAAAATTTGGTTGTCTAGATGTCGGTGTTCTGTCTGGTGTACTAGTCGCACATGGGGTTGTAGGTTCCACACTAACGGTAATATGAATTGGAGTTCTACCTTATGTTCCTGCCCTTGGACCTCCTGTTTTCCTTTCATATGTTGCGCACAGGATTTCCTCAATCTTATCCACAGGCCGGAGATCCTCTACCTCTTCTTCATCACTTGCCAAGCTCTCTCTATCAGCTATGGCTCTCTTCTTATTATTCATCTTATATTGGTAGGGTGTTTCACTGCACGTATTTCCAGTTGTTTCCATTGTCTTCTTTATATGGTCTTCTTCCATCATGATTAGGTCCGTGGCCTCCTTCTTATTTCCCTTATCCATATCTTCCTCCATTTTTCTAGGTCATGTTAGTGCTTCCCCCCTTCCCCCATGCACACAGGGAAGTTTTAGTTGTCTTCTTCCATGGTCATCACACCGTTGTTATACAGTAAAATATTGATTGAACTATATTGCGATCTGATATACCTACCTATGGGTCCTTTTAGAAAATCATGCTCTGCTATGCTATACGACTTCGCAGTATCTATTGTAAATTTAGTGATAAACCCTGCAACAATACTATTTAACCAAAAATCTACTGCACGTGTAAATTTGTTATTAACTTCTTGTAACTGCATGATCTCCACATGATTCCACTCCAACTATCTGATTCGATTTGTAGGGTGGTTGTCTTTTAAGCTCAATAGCCACTCCTACAAGAAATGCGGGAAATCACAAAAAAATACCTCATGCAAGTCACTAAACACGTATTTGTCAAGATATTTGTGCAGGGTTATCTTAGGAATTATGTTATCCTTATGTGAAAATTCAAGTTCCTTTGTTTTCAACCATATTTAAATCTCCACTTTCGTTGGATTCCATGGCTTGAACATTGCCTTCTATACTTTCATCTCTGTGCCAATCTTCCACGGATCCCTTCCACTCAATCCTATGCAGTTCCAGCCGACAATAGAACCATTTGTTGGTTTCTATTTCTCTCTTTCTCTTCTAGGGATGACCTAGGTTCGGATCACAACAAGTTTCCAACAAAACCCTCTAAAACTATCCGCCCTCCTCATAAACCAGAAGGCAACACAATGCACAGAGTGCACTACACAGTCTCACCCGAGATAGCTTTATGGGTGACTGCAATGCTCAAGTGCTTGCAGTCTAGGAATGAGTGGGGATCTGGGTGTGTATTCTATCTTCTTCATGCCTTCATATTGTTATTCATTCAAGTATTCATATGGTTCATTCCTCATTTAGGCCATGCATGCATTCTAATATATCTAGCTTAACCATTCATTCATAAATTAATCATTGACAAAAAGTAACCATGCAAGAAACATTACATATAACAGATGTTTTACCATGGTTCAGCCCCTCCTAGGCTACGTCCACAAAGATTTGGCTTCTCTTCTCTTTTATTAGGTCTGCTGCAAAATATGGCATTGCACACATTAAATCTCCAATTATACAAGCACTATGAGGTTAAGGAACCTTCGTGAGGCGGTCTAGATCACACGAGGCTCATCAGCCCATGACCGAACCCTCAAAATCTCACTTACTTGACTCTTCTATTATCTTATTACAATCATAATGAATATTGAACCGACCACTTTCTCCCAAAAATCAACCAACTAACTGAACTCTATGAACCACTAACCTAGATCTCCTCGGTTCTTATTTATACTAGTTTTCAATCTTATAGTTGTTACAATCTTTATAAAAAACCCTAACCCTATCATGGTTAGGTTTTCCTACCTGCATGCCACATTGCTTTTCCTCTTACATGTTGTTTTTCCTTCTTTTTTTGCATGTTGCTTTCTTGCCATCGATTTTGCGTGCTCCAAAATTAGGTCTTTTTTCCAAAATTAGGTCTTTCCCAAAATAAACCTTCTCCAAAATTGTGCCTGTGTCCAAACTATCCTTCCTTCTCAAGATAGGCATGTGCCCAACATTAAAGTTCCATTGTCTTTCAACGATCACATAACAGGCCTGTCTATAGTTTTGATCATGATACTAATTATATTTATGGACTGGGGGAAACATGGGTGTTAAATAATGTGTAATGTCCCTTTCCAAATAGGAGCTCCAGAAGAGGAGGCTTAATGGTCTAAACCGCCCCGTTAGACTATAGCCAGGGCCAAAGAGGGGTAAACAGGATTACTAGAGGTCACTCCAGCCACAGGTGTTATATTCGGAAAGTGACATTGAGCTAACAAGGGTTAAAAGTGCTTTTAAGTCATTATGAGCTAAAAATAGAAGTCAATARTGAATTAGGGTTTCAGCAGTGATTTAGGGTTTCAGCATGATTTAGGGTTTTGGAAATCAACAGCGAATTAGGGTTTCAACATGATTTAGGGTTTTGGAAAGCTATAAAGGAAGGGTCAACGACCTAATTCAGCATTATGCAGATTATGACTTGTCATTGAGGAGAATGGCACATCTCAGGAGAGATAGCTCAGTGTATTCCAGGAGGAAGACACCAGTTGGTTGATTTCAGTGTTGAAAGACACACCCTAGTCATCGGGAAGATCATCCAGGTCTTCCATCATTCTTCATTGATTCCACAGTGCTCCCATATTCCGGGTATTATCTTTTAGTTTCTTATTTGTATTCTGGCTAAGATCCTTTTGTCTTTTGATCTGGTCGAGTGTTGTTATTTCATTCAGCCGCAGTTGCTTATTTATATTCCGGCTAAGATCCTTTGTATGTTGATCTAGTCGAGTATTGTTAGTTATTCAACCGCATTCGTCCATTTTGTAATCCACAGAGATATCATAATACAAACTTGCAGTCCTTTGTCGTGTTTATTATTTGTATGATCATTTATATGTTGTAAACCTTTGATCCTACACACACATTAGCAACATTTCCTAGACTAGCCAAGTCGTGAACATTACAGTGGTATCAGAGCTTTAGTCCTGCCAGCTTGTGACTAAAGACAATGAATGCAGCAGAAGACCCAGAGGGCCATGAACACGTAGGTGACGAATATGTCACTTACAACAGGCATCAGGAAAGAAGGCATAGGCCTGATTTTCCCCCTTTTCCTCCTAGATCAGAGGAAGAGGAAGAGGCACATAGATAAGCAGAGAGAAGGGTAGAGCATGAGGCTGAGCGAGAGGCTGAGAGGATGCCAGGAGACAGATATGAGCGACCAGAGGGCAGTGGCAAGGCCCCCGTAGATCCAGAGGTAGCTTTCATGCAGGTTATCAACGGTATGTTAGCTAGTCAACGGACCATGTCTCATTTTTTGGCACAAGTGGTTGATAGATTGGCTAGAGTGGGCACCCCAGATACACAAGTCCCGCATGCAGCACAGGCGAACTCAGGAGCAGTCAGTAGACCCCAGTCACCCTCTCGCACATACACCTCTGCAAGTAGGATTGCCAAACCCTTATTTCCCAGTTTCCAGAGGGCACCCCCGGTAGCAGCACCGCCACCAATAGCACAGAGGCCACCCACTCAGGCTAATGACATTGCAGAGTATAGGAAGGAGTACGCAGCCTTGGGTCGTGAATTCCATCAGGACATGACCTTAGTCAAGTACTATGGAGTCAGACTCAGGAACCACCCCAGAGAGTCGCAGAGGGGAGGACCACAACAACAATAGGGCCATAACCTCGATTTCATCTGAAAAGTTGGGAAACTCACCATCCCTTCTTTCGACGGATTGTCCAAATACACCGCCAGAGCTTGGGTACAGAAGCTAGACACATATTACAAGCTCAACCGGATGATCGAGATAGAGGCCATCAATTTCGCGACCTTACACTTGGAGGGTGAGGCACACGAGTGGTGGTATCATGGACTGGTGACATTGGGTCACAGTCGCAACACCTCCTATAGGGAGTTTACAGATAGGCTCATGGATAGGTTTGACAGGAAGGATCTCGAGATACACTTCAGGGATCTAGCCCAGTTGAGACAAACTGGCATAGTAGAGGCATTCATCATAGAGTTTCAGCGGGTAGCCATGGCAGTGACAGATATATTAGAACCCAGGCTGATCATGCTATTCACAGAAGGACTCATAGAGCCTTTGAGAAGATGAGTGAAGGCATACAGGCCTCCCACTTTGCGGGATTCCATCCTTCGCACTCGAGAGCTGGCAGACTCAGTGCCAAAGACTAAAAATTTCTCCAAACCATTTGTGCCCTAGAGGGATCAAGATAGGAAGCCATTCCAAAAAGAATGGAAGGGAAAGGATAAGTTGGATGATGAGACTAGGCGAGAGATTATGAGGAAGAAGCTTTGCTTCAGCTATAGAGATCCTTGGGTCCTAGGCCACAGGTGCATGGGCAAGGGAGAGATTCATTATATTGAGGTAGCAGCAGACAACGTGGATAGTGAGGAGGAGGAGCAGGAGAGTGGATCCACTAGTTTAGAGGAGGAATCAGCACCAGCAAAGAAGCATCTTCCCCATAGACCATCGACACCGGCAGGATCCCATCCTCCAGTAGTCCCACAACCGCCAGAGAAGGGTAACAGGAGGAAACCAGCAAAGGGAGGATTCATAGCGACCCTTTCTGGTGTTCCCAGGTATGATACCCTCCGTATCAGAGGGATTATTTAGGGGCAACGGGCAATCGCCCTGATAGATGGTGGGGCCACCCACAACTTCATCGACTCTTCACTAGTATCGAGACAGGCACTTCAAACAGAGGAGTTTGAGGGGTTTGATGTTGCGGTAGCAGATGGCCACATAGTGGAGTGTCTAGACAGAGCTCCAAACTTAGAGATGAAGTTAGGCAACTACACAATGAGAGACACATTTTATGTGGTTGACCTATCAGACATAGATGTGATGTTAGGAGTTCAGTGGATGATTACCTTGGGAAAAATCACTACCAACTACCAAACCTTGGAAATGGGATCCAGAGATCAGGATGGGAAGAAGGTTGTTCTAAAAGGTATGTTGACGGGAGCACCCAGGACAGTTTCAGCCAAGAGTATGGAGAGGATATTCAGACATGAGGAGGTAGCATATGCCGCAGAATGCTTGATTACTACTCAAAAGGATTCAGAAGGTTGACAACAATACCACACAGAGATCAAGAATTTATTGGGACGACATCAACAGATCTTTGAGGCAATCCCACCAGGGAGACCACCTGACAGGGGGTTTGAGCACACCATTGAGTTAGAGGAGGGGTCCAAACCTATGATCACCCCCCCTATCGTCATCCTAGGAGGTTCAAGGATGAGATAGAGAAGGAAATCAAGGAATTGTTGGCGATGGGACACATCAGATCGAGCAACAACCCATTTTCTTTTTTAGTTGTCTTAGTTCTGAAGAAGGATGGCACCATGAGGATGTGAATTGATTACCGAGCCTTGAACAAGAAAACCATCAAAAATCGGTACCCTATCCCATGCATTGACGAGTTGATGGATGAACTGCATGGGGCAGTTTTATTCTCAAAAATTGATCTATGCTCTAGATATCACCAGATCAGCATCCAAGAGCAGCACATAGAGAAGACGACATTTCGATGTCATTTTGGACACTTCGAGTTCCTGGCTATGCCATTTGGGCTAACCAATGCACCCGCTACATTCCAGTCTTGCATGAACCATATATTAAGGGACCAGTTAAAGAAATCAGTCTTGGTTTTCTTCGACGACATCTTGATCTATAGTTGGTCATGGCAAGAGCATATGAGGCACCTAGATGAGGTATTGAGCATCATGGAGGCACAGTCATTATATGCCAAAGAGTCCAAGTGCGAGTTCTGTATGACAGAGCTGATTTACTTAGGCCACATCATCAGTGCACAGGGGGTACAGGTGCACCAAGAGAAGATCAGGGCCATTCTGGATTGGCCGACGCCCAAGAACGTGACAAAATTGAGGAGCTTCTTCGGGCTATGCAGCTATTATAGGCGGTTCGTTCAGGGTTTTTCTCAGCTTGGAGCACCGCTAACATATCTTACCAAGCATGGGGCTTTCTTGTGGACCGAGAAATCATAGGAAGCCTTTGATCACCTGAAGGAAGTCATGGGCACTTGTCCAGTGTTGGCACTACCAGACTTCACCCTGCCATTTGTACTAGAGTGTGATGCATTCGACGAAGGGATCGGTGCAGTTTTGATGCAAGGAGGACACCCCATTGTATTCGAGAACCAGAATCTTAGTCAACCTGAGAGGTTGTACTCCATTTACGACAAGGAAATGTTGGCAATAATGCATGCCTTGACCAAGTTCAGACAATATTTGGTGGGCAGCAAATTCGTGGTCAAGACCGATCACAACAGTTTGAAGTATTTCCTTGAGTAGAAGGACCTCAATGAGCACCAACAGAAATGGGTGACGAAGGTACAGGAATTCAACTTTGAAATAGAGTATGTCAAGGGGAAGAAGAACATTGTGGCCGATGCACTATCGAGGAGACCTACGTCATGTTCTTTGATGGAGATTTTAGTAGATTGGAAATCCCACTTGTCAGTGGAATATTCCAAGAACAAGTTCTCTTGTGAGGTGAGGGATGGGAAGATACGGGATGACTGGTATAGGGTCATTGACGATGTCATATTTTACAAGGATAGAGTCTACTTGGTGCCAGATTCAGAGCTTAAGAAGAAAATCCTCATCGCAGTTCATGATTCACCTCTAGCAAGCCATCATGGTTTTTTCAAAACCTACAGATAGATCAGAGAAAGGTTCTCATGGAAGGGCCTCAAACAAGACGTTATGAGACATGTCAATGAGTGTGTGACTTGCCAATAGAACAAGTCAGAGCATGCTCTTCCAACAGGGCTACTTCAACCACTCCCCATTCCAGAGAAGAAATGGGAGAGTATATCTATGGAATTCATCACCGGTCTACCCAAGGTCCAGGGTAAGGACTATATCTATGTAGTGGTTGACAGATTGACGAAGTTTTCTCACTTCTACGCCATATCGACAAAGTACAGCATAGTTCAAGTAGTCGAGATTTTCTTCAGGGAGGTCTTCAGACTTCATGGGTTTCTGAAGAACATCGTCAGTGACAGGGACAGACGGTTCATAGCGACATTTTGGAGAGATTTGTTTCAGTTGGTGGGGACAAAGTTGACACCTAGCACCAGCTATCACCCTCAGACAGATGGGCAAACCGAGATTGTCAACAAGTCGGTTGAAGGGTATTTGAGGAACTATGTAGGAGGACAACATAGAACGTGGGTAAAATGGTTACATTTAGGGGAACATTGCTACTACCCCACCTTCCACATGTCCATTGGTATGACATCCTTCCGAGCATTGTATGGATATGATGCTCCCACTTTGGTAGACTTGGTCTTTGGGGAGAGCAGAGCTCCCAAGGCCAAGGATTGGATCATAAAGAGTCAGGAGATTCTCAAATTGTTGAAAGAGAACCTACAGACGATGCAAAACCGACAGAAGATAAGTGTAGATAGGCATAGGATAGAATGCAGCTTTGAGGTTGGAGATTTGGTTTTCTTGAGACTCCAACCCTACAGATAGTCATCTCTGAAGAAGAGTGGAGCCGAGAAGCTCAAGCCTAGATTTTATGGTCCTTACAAGATCATGCGTCGAGTAGGCGAGGTTGCTTAAGAGCAAGAGCTTCCAGAGGGGAGCAAGATTCATAGCGTGTTCCACGTGTCTTGCCTAAAAAAGGCAGTTGGACAATTCATTAACACGTCAGAGGAGCTTCCCCTGTTGGATAAGGAGGGACAGTTGGAGTTAGTTCCAGAGGAGGTTTTGGAGTTCCGGGAGAGAAAACTAAGGAGCAGGGTCATCAGAGAGTGTTTGATCAGATGGAGAGGGCTTCCAGTAGAGGACGCTTCTTGGGAGAGCGAGAAGGTGTTGCATCACCCTGGACTGGCATTGCTTGAGAACAAGCAATTTCGGGAAGGGAGGACTGTAATGTCCCTTTCCAAATAGGAGCTCCAGAAGAGGAGGCTTAATGGTCTAAATTGCCCCGTTAGACTATAGCCAGGGCCAAAGAGGGGTAAACAGGGTTACTAGAGGTCACTCCAGTCACAGGTGTTATATTCAGAAAGTGGCATTGAGCTAACAAGGGTTAAAAGCGCTTTTAAGTCATTATGAACTAAAAATAGAAGTCAACAGTGAATTAGGGTTTCAACAATGATTTAGGGTTTCAACATGATTTAGGGTTTTGGAAACCAACAGTGAATTAGGGTTTCAGCATGATTTAGGGTTTTGGAAAGCTATAAAGGAAGGGTCAACGACCTAATTCAACATTATGCAGATTATGACTTGTCATTGAGGAGAAGAGGTGCATCTCAAGAGAGACAGTTCAGTGTATTCCAGGAGGAAGACACCAGTTGGTTGATTTCGGTGTTGAAAGACACACCCTAGTCACCGGGAAGATCATCCAGGTCTTCCATCATTCTTCATTGATTCCACAGTGCTCCCATATTCCGGGTATTATCTTTTAGTTGCTTATTTGTATTTCGACTAAGATCCTTTTGTCTTTTGATCTAGCCAAGTGTTTTTATTTTATTCAGCCGCAGTTGCTTATTTATATTCCGGCTAAGATCCTTTGTATGTTGATCTAGTTGAGTATTGTCAGTTATTTAGCCGCATTCAGCCATTTTGTAATCCACGGATATATCATAATACAAACTTGCATTCCTTTGTCGCATTTATTATTTGTATGATCATTTATATGTTGTAAACCTTTGATCCTACACACACATTAGCAACATTTCCTAGACTAGCCAAGTCAAGAACATTACATAATGTTAGGGACTTCACAATGTATAGTGATTCCATGTTGGTGATTTCATGGTTGGAAGGATCATTTGCTTCTAGAGACATTTCTTTGAGAGTAGTGATTCCTAGAGCTAAGAATCTTGCATAAGGTATTCAAAGTATAAAATTCTATCATATATGTAGGGAAAATAATTAGGACATCGACAAGAAGGCCAAAGAAGTAATGCAATTGGAT
>ML778124.1:1092217-1103651 GCA_009831015.1 Picea engelmannii | reverse complement strand
AGACACTGGCAGATCTTTGAAGATGACGAACAAATTCAGAAATTTCTTATGGCAATAGGTGAGTTCTCTGAAACTCATCCAGACCAAGAAAACCAAAACGACCTGATGTGGATTATGCAAGAGGGTGAAGATCCTGAAACCTTCCGAGAAAAAATAGCAGATCATCGCATGTTGGTCCTTAAAAATAACCAAATCCCGAAAGGCTTAATTCCTTTAGAAAGACTCTTCGATTAGAACGACATACCTGTGAAATCCACTTTACAGCCCCAACCAGAAGAAGTGGAGGATTGTGACATAGGAACTAAAAAAGAAGCCAGGATAGTAAAGATATCTAAATTCCTCCCTCCAAGGTAAAAGACCAATACAGAGACCTACTCAAATAGTATACAGATGTTTTCGCCTGGTCCTATGAAGAGCTTCGAACGTATGATACTACTATAATTGAGCACAAGATACCTTTGAAGCCCGAAGTCAAGCCTTTTAGGCAAAAGCTCAGGCAGTTTAACCCCATTTTGTTGCCCGTTATTGAAAAGGAAGTTAAGAAGCTCTTAGACGCGAAAATAATTGTACCTCTAAGGTACTCAGACTAGGTGGCAAATTTGGTCCCTGTCAGAAAAAAGAATGGAGAAATCAGACTGTGTGTGGATTTCCAGAACTTGAACAGGTCCTCTCTTAAGGATAATTATCCGCTTCCCAAAATGGACCATGTTCTAGAAAGGGTAGTCGGAGCAAATCGAATGTCTATGATAGATGGGTTTTCTGGGTACAACCAAATCGCCATGAACGAGCTAGACAGAGAAAAAACCGCTTTCACCACACCATGGGGTACATTCATGTATGATAAAATGCCTTTTGGTTTGATGAATGCAGGGGCTACATTCCAGTGCGCTATGGACATCGCTTTCGTCGGAGAAAGAGACAAGTTCCTAGTAATCTACCTTGACGATTTGACGGTTTTCTCTAAAACCGATGAAGAACATTTGATCCATTTAAAACAGACTTTCGAAAAGTGCCGCAGGTATGGCCTATCTTTGAACCCAAAGAAATCACATTTCTCTATGCAGGAAGGTAAGCTTATGGGGCATATCGTATCTAAATATGGGATCAGGATCGATCCTAAGAGGATTGAAGCAATACAAACTATCAATATTCCTAGAAACGTAAAAGAAATTCAATCTTTCTTAGGTACAATAAAAAATTTACGAAGGTTTATACCAAATTTTGCTGAGATTGTCAAATTGATCACAGGAATGCTGAAAAAGGATAGCAGAGTAAATTGTACGACCGAGGCTAAAGCATCGTTCGAGCATATAAAAAAATTCATCAGCGAGGCACCTGTGTTAACAAGCCCAGATTACTTGAAAGATTTCCTCATCTTCTCGTTCGCTTTTGAACATACTATCGCCGCGGTGTTGCTGCAAAAATATGATGAAGGCTTTGAATGCCCGATCGCATTTTTTAGCAAGAGCCTTAGAGACGCCGAACTAAAATATGATATAATATAAAAACAGGCGTACGCAATGGTGAAAGCGCTTAAAGCATTCATAACTTACATTCTGCATTCAAAAATTATCACGTACGTACCAACCAGTGTTGTGAAGGATATATTGGTACAGCCAGATAGTGACGGAAAACGAGGGCGTTGGCTCGCTAAAATACAAGAATTTGATCTGGAAGTCAAGCCTACTAAATTGATAAAGGGGAAGGGTCTGGCCAAACTCTTGGCTGAGTCGAACCTTAGAGCTCTTGACATCAATTGCCTACAAGGGGAAGACGGAGACACACATTTGCAAGAGTCGGATGATCAGACACATCCAAGCAAGGTTGAAGAAAAATTCATGTCGTCGGGCTGGTATAAAGATATAGTTTTTTATTTGTTAAACCTGAAATGTCCAGAGGGATTAACACCAGCCAAATACAGAACTTTAAAACTCCATGATGTAAAATATTGCATCTCTGAAGATCAACTATACTAGAAGGATCCACTCGGGTTCTTACTGGTCTGTCTGGTTGAGTCGGAAACTCCACGGGTTATAGAAGAGTTTCATGAAGGAATCTGTGGAGGACACCACGCATGGAGAGCCACAGCCTACAAGATCCTGAGAGCCGGATACTATTGGCCGAAACTATTTTCGGACGTCAATGCCAAAGTACGTGCCTGTTACTCGTGTCAGATATTCGCTGGTAAGCAGAAACTCCCTGCACTACCACTTGTTCCAGTCAAAGCTGAAGCCCCATTTCAACAATGGGGACTAGACTTCATAGGGGAAATTAATCCCCATTCCAGTGCTCAGCATAAGTGGATCTTAACAGCTACAGATTATTTTACAAAGTGGGTGGAATCAATTCCAACCAAAAGGGCAACAGACTCGGTGGTGATCGACTTCTTGGAAGATAACAACTTGTCAAGATTCAGGTGTCCCCGAAAGATTGTTACCGACAACGCCCAGGCCTTCAAATCCATGGCTATGATCGATTTCTGCCAGAAGTACAGTATCGTTCTCGGTCATTCTACCGCTTATTACCCCCAGGGAAATGGGTTGGCCAAATCATCTAACAAGAGCCTGGTAAACGTAATAAAAAAGGTACTGGATGAAAACAAAAGGTCCTGGCATGTTCATTTGAAGTACGTGTTGTGGGCAAACTGCATCAGCACTAAAAGGTCTATTGGCATTTCACCGTTTCAAATGGTTTATGGGACCGACGCGGTTCTGCCTATAAACTTAGCATTGTCGGTGATGAAATTATGGCAGGATCAAAACGAAGAACCCAATCATATAACCAGGAGGATTAACCAGTTGATCGAGGTTCAACAACACAGAATGGAGGTTGATGAGAAAATGCAGAAATACCAGGACGATATGAAAGCATTGTTCGATCTCAAGGCAAAGGACAGAAAGTTCCTCCTTGGTGACTTAGTGTTAAGATGGGATTCGAGAAGGGAAGAAGCCGGGAAGAATGGAAAATTTGACCACCTTTGGTATGGACCTTTCAGGGTCTCGGCTCCAGAGGGAAAAAATTCCTTTCTTCTGGAAAATATTGACGGAGAAGTTCTCAGCGCCCCTGTCAACGGGCGGTATCTAAAGCACTACATGACATGAAAATCGTCGGATAAAAAAAAAATAATAAATAAATAATATGACGTGTACATTTTTACATTTTTTTATTTTTTATTTTCAAACATTTACTTTTAATTTTTGGTTTTCATTCCTAAATTTTCAACACATTTTCAATAAGATTTGTATTTGTTTTTACAGGATTCCAGCCTCAGACAAAACTAGCAGAAAAAGTAATGTGCAGGTCGGTGTTGGAAATGGAACGACATAAAACAGGTGATACATAAGATAATTCATAGTCCACAAAGAAATTGAAAAGAAAAGACAGAGGTGAGTTTTCTCAATACACATGGCATGAAAGGCTGTTTTAGAAATCTAAGGTAGTATTGTTCCAATTGTAATATAAAAAGTTAGATAACAGGAATATTTTTGGTTTCATAATCTTCAAATAAAACAATTTGAATGAATACAATAAACCCAAAAACAGTCAGTCATAATTTTTGTTCCTAAATATATTCGAAAACCAGTCCCGAACTGTTGTGACCTTTCATATATTAAGCCATTGAATTGCTGCCTGGTTTATTTTCTATCTTTGGGCCTAACTTTAAGTGAGTCACTATCTTCCCGAGTCTTTGTGAAGGAGTAAAAGTTTTTCATTTTAAACTTCAGAGAATTCAAAACAGATCTTAATAAGAAAGCTAGTTTTCACAACTACTTGATCTTCTGCCAAGCTAAGGAACGTTTATAGCGATCCTAACTTTCCTAGGTTTTTCAACAGCGTCGGAAAAATCAAAGCTTGCTTGAACAAGATGTTCCTTAAAATTTTATTATTATCCCCTGTCTCCCTAAGAACGAAAGGTCTTGTGAGGGGCAAAGGAAGGTTGGTACCGAGTAATCAAAATAGGTTGACAGACCTCTGATAAAAAATATTACACAGATCTCAACCCTGATATAAACTGATTGCTCCCATCTTCATGTTTTAAAAGTAAATACTAAGACATGTGGTGAAAGGAAATTCAGAAATGATTGCCCCCACCTAGTCCATTAAGATGATGAAAGGAAATTCAGAAATGATTTCCCTCGTCTTAGCGTTTAAACGCATAAAAATTTTCCGAAGTGGTGAAAAGAAATTCAGTGGAAAAGGGGTCAGACAACTTCACCGGGGTATTGAACAGGCTCGCTGGCAGTGAAGCAATGTCTGAGAAATCTGTAAGGTTGTTACATGTAAAGATCAATCTACTCTGGTAACCAACACTTTCTGAAAGCCTGATCATTTCCCCAAATTCCGATGGGACTTCCCTATTTAAAATTGTATAAACTTTATTTTGGATGCAAGCTGAGAATCATAAGATCTGTTGAATATCCTAGGGTCATTTTGATTGTCTTAAAGCATCCCCAAAGTTAGTAGTGAGAAAGGGAAAGTCATGAAAGTGACTTCAGCTGTGTTTGGAAAGAGTATCTGAGTTCGAAAAAAAATTTGAGGTACAAAGCGAAGATTTCCCTCCCCTTCTATCTTTTTCCTTGAATATTTCTGTTGATTTTAGCCTGTGACTCCATTTACCCAATATTGGCACCTGGTCTACTGTTCTTCCCGCCTCACAGGGAAGCGGGATCCCTAGTTGGAGCCTATGTTGGAGCCGCCCTTGTTTTTTACCTTCCGAAAATTTTCAATTTCTGAAACTTGGAATCTAACTTGACTTTCTTTTTCCTTCCGAGATCTTCAAACTCTGAAATTTGTCACCTGAACAAAAATACTTTTCCTACTTTCAAAACAGATCCATTTCTCGCAGGTATGTTCGCTCTTTTTTTTTATTATTTCGGGGTTTTGCAAGTCGGATACTTTAATCTTTGAATTCACAAGTCCTGAGTCGCGAAACTGCGAACTCGTTTTTAATTTTCGCCCAAGGCATTGACTAGGGTAAAACCTTTAACCCATGATTAGATGTCGTCGGGTTTTCGTGCTTCGACATTCGTCAAAACCCAAGTTTTTGTTCTTACAGCCCCGATAGCCGAGAACACGATAACTTTGTGATGACCTCAGTCAGAGATTAAATGTAAAAAACTAACCATGGTTAAATTTGGTTCTCGGCACCTCGCCACTCGGCACTTTATTTCATAAAGTTAAAGCTCCTAAAACCCCGACTCACGAGGTTGCGACATGAATATAGCAAGATTAATTAGTAGCCTAATCTAAGATTTTCTTCCCATAATTTGAGCCTTAATTATCGCCACATCGCGATATCGCGACTCGGCATATCATTCTCCCAAAAATCTGTCTTGAAAGTTTCGAGTCGCGATATGGCGAATAAATTAATTATATGATTAAGGATGCACCAAATCACGGTTACTGTTAATTAAGCTAAAATCGGCACTCGTTGTCTCGCGAGTTGAAGAGTCAAAATGTTAAAAAGAATTCACGATGTGGCGAACAGCGAGAAAATGATTTAAGATTTGAATTTTTAAATTTAAACGAGATACGCCCCACACATCGAGGTTTGCACACTTCACGAGGCAACTACTTGCTCTCCATAACTCGACTGCCTGTCAAGCCGCCGAACATTGATGACATTAATGAAGAATTAGGGTAAATCCACGAATAAATAAGATCGGATTCATGCAATAAATTTGTTTCTATTTGCGATTTGACAGACTTAATTCAAACAGTACAAGGTTTTCGAATATATACGAGAGTTTCATTCTATTTTAAACATTTCTCATAGCCGCACAGAGCTCACCTTTCTCCGAGTGAACTAATCTCTGCATGTATACACAGGTCTATCACAGAAGAGCGAAAACACAAGTTTCAGACATGGCTCCAAGGAGAATAGCGAAAGCGAATGTCGAGGTTGCAGCACAGGGTTCAGACAACGTCTCGGATACTTCACCTCGGACTAGCGGCTTAGTACCCAGCTGGTCGTTTGTTTCAGATATTCTGCAATCTGAGTTGGTGAACTATTCAGACTCCGATGACGATAATAACGAAAAGGACGACCTGAACACTAAATACAAGATAGTTGTTCAGTCTGGAATGCACCGGGTTGCGACCAGACCACAGTTGCTCCCATATTATGACATGATCCGATGCGCGTTGGATCATATAGACCTACCCACCAGGACTATCATAAATGACCAACGGACCACGGTCGGGACTTTTAGACCAGAGCATATCCAAACCATGTACAAGCTCCCAGCAACTTCTGAATACACATATGACGCTGAATTCCTAGAGGAATTCAAAAAGAAGGAGTGCAAAGAATTTGACAAAACCATGCCCGGTTTGATAAAAGATTGGATTTTGCGCTCCGCGAAATTTAGGGCAAATGACCAGGGCGTGTATTCAATTGATTCGCTGGAGCCACAGTATATGTATGTGGCAATGATGACATGCCGACTTTTCGGAAGGGAGGATACAACACATTTCTACATTGCGTGGGTACCTCTCATCTTTCGGGTAGCAGAAGGTTGCTGATTTAATTGGGCAAAGATACTCTCGGATAGTTTGTTCAACAGGGTCACAGAGTATCGGGAGAAAAAGGCAGTCGGGAAACCATCCTCATTCTTCATGTATGCGTATATCATGGACGCGATATGCTCCATGACACCTTTCCCTTTGATGAATTGGGCTTGGAGTCCAACCCAAGAAAAAACTGTGCATGAGTACCACGATAAACTGTGGGAAAATAAAGCAAATAAATTTATTTACAAGATTTTCAACTGGGTGATGGTGCCCCTGCACATCGCCATTTTTGGTCGTTCGCCACCTCGCATCTCGGATAGCATTGCTGAAAATCTGAGTGGTATCGCGGACTGGTACGTAGAAGCAGAGTTCTCCTATTTCAAAGTTTTCGGAGCTACTGTTCCCCCGCTGGCGCTACCACTGTTCATCCCCGACAAGCTGGCCTGTCGCGAGATTGCTCGACAAACAGTGATTGGCGGAGTGAGCAAAGAGCTCAAAGCATCATCGAAGAAGGTATGGTCGTTTTTCCCTGTTTGGCTAAATTCTTATTCTTTATTGGATTTTGGACATGCTAAGGCTGAGGCTGCAACCTTAGAAGACTTGAGTTTGGTCTCTATTGAGTATAAAAAGCATGATCCTCAAAAAATTGTAAGCACCCATTTGTCAAATTGTGGGTTGAAGAAGTTTGAACACGAGTGTTCACCCTCGGATGATATTTTCCAAGGGGCAAGGTCCTATGGGGAAGTGCCAGTTCGAATCAGATCTCTAGCACCCGAAGACATGGCCTCTGTTTTAAAGTTTCAGGAGCATAGAAAAAGATGTCTCCCCGTGGTGCTAGGAGGTTTGGGTCTTTCCAAGGATAAAGAGAAGGAGGCTGAAAGTTCCGAGGGCCAAACTTCTAACCCTGAAAAATGTCAGGAAGGGGAGCAGGAGAAGAATCCCGAAACAGAAGAAGAGACTACTGACCCACCCAAGGAACATAGTCCAGAGGTGGAAGTAAAAAACACAGACCCGCTAGAAACTCAGAATCCAGAGACAGAGACGAAGACCTCTGATCCTCCGAAGGAGCAGGACTCACTCGGCACACCAGGAAAGGCGGCGAAGCAAATCGGGGAACCCATCACTTATGTCACCCCTTTGCAGTCAATGCAAGGAAATATAGAATAAGGATGGATTTTCGGTGAAGAACTAAGGCCCATCAGAGCAGAAGAACTTCCTCCCAATGAGTTCTTCTTGGACAAAAAGAGAAAAGCAGTTGTGAAAAGGGAGTCATGCCAGGATGAAGGATCAACTGCCAAAAAATTCAAAGTGATGACCGATGGGAAGAACAAAAAGAGTGATGAATTCGCCACAGAGATCGCAGGAACGCTAGGAGCGTATGCATCGGCGAATCAATTCTCAGTCGCGATGTTGAAAAATCAGCTCAAGAGAAAGAATCGCCTGATCAAGACTCTCGAAGCCCAAGTAGCTTCGGCCGCAGAAAACGCTAAGAGTCAGGCGAGTGGAGAAGTAGAGCTGGCCCGATTGGCCGATAAAAAGGAAATAGAAGTCCTCAAAACCAAGTTAGAACAAGCACATTCAGTGATCCGAGATGGTCGGATACAGTCGGGTCAGCAGAGGAGTATGATCACAGAGCTGCAGACTCAGTTAGAGGTCGCTGAAAGCAAGGTGATCGACATCGAGATTTTTAAATCCCGAGCGATCGATATTCGGAGCAGGATCTTTTATGCACAACAGAGTCTGCTAGACAAAGTGGGGGAGATTTGAGAAGATTGGTTGTTAATGCATCGGATTTCTGAGAATCTGATTGTCAAAGAAAAGAACGCAGAGGCTGCTCGGGTCGCCTTTCAAGAGGCAGTGATAGCTACTAACAACAGATTTTCAACAGGTTCTCCCGGACTCACCATCGCTGAACAAACTAGAGGTAATATTTTGCTAAAGGATTGGGAACATAATATTACCTTAAGCAAAGAACAGGCCCAGAAAATGACCAATTCATTAGAAGAAGCCTTCAATGATATAAATAGTGAGCTGTTAGGGATGGAGAGTGGAGGTGACTCAGAGACTCTAAGGCAGGTGAATATAGATCAGATTTCCCTCGATATGAAGGAGAAGAATGAGAGAGATTCGGCAGAAATCTCTAATATGGACAGGGTAGACATGGCTCAAGTTGATGAACATTTGATTCAACCCAGCACACAACTCAGTGCCCTTGACATCATTGATACACAAATGGGTGATAAACTTCCACAGTTAGCCCGAGAGTGCTATTTTTCCGAGGCCAGCTGTCAAGCGGAACCTTCACAGCTTGTATCCCAGTTTGTAGACAAATGTATCATGTACACCGAATCCATGCGAAGACAAACACCTGACACCTTTTGAAAATAGAGTACGAGAGATGGAGTGATTTCACTCCTCCCAGCTGTCAAGCGGAACCTTCACAGCTTGTATCCCAGTTTGTGGACAAATGTATCATATGCACCGAATCACGCAAAAACAAGCACCTGGCACTTTTTTAAAATAGAGTAGGAGAGGGAGTGATTTCGCTCCTCTCGTTTTTGTAACTGAATTTATGACACCGTTGAGTTTCAAAACGGGGAAATATTTGTATAAATAGATGACAAAAAGAAGAAGAAAAGGCTGGACTTTTTGGTATTGATGTGAATAGAGTTTTTTGCATCCGAGAAGTTAATATAAGCAAAATTTGAAGATTCTCGATTCTGTCCCGACTGTGTTACAAGTTTGTTTCTTTATGTTTCATGTTTCATTTCATTTCGCTCTTCATAATTGATGTGTATCGCTATACTTTAGTACGACCACTACTATAGCAAAGGGTTTTTCATCTTTCTATAATTGGTTATTGTCTTTCCTCTGCACCAGCTATCAGCGGGTGTAAGACCAATTTGCATTTACAGAATCACATGTTTATTTACACTATGTCAATTATTTCTATACTAATTTTGTCTTCTGTTTATGTGCGAGTTTTCGCTTTAACAGGATTCTCGCTTTGTCTACAGCTAAATATTTTTCTATCTCCCTACATCTTGCATTAAAATAATACAGTTACGGGAAAGAGCCTTCAAGTTTCCATTCCTTTTTGTCCTTATGTAAGAATTTCTCTTCATTTCGACTAAATCGAAACAACGATGAATTCTCTCTTTAGATTTTTTCCTACGATTACTGTTCCTAAATGACTATACCTGCAGTAACTCAACCTGATATTCAACCCGGGTTATCCAATCAAACACATATTGCTTTAAATCTTTTTGATACAATCCTTAAAACTGCTAATACCCGGGAAGAACTTGAACGTTCATGGGCAGCCATTGAACAAGATATTACTACCCAGGAACAGTTGGAAGCTAGACATCAAGAACGTTGAAATCCTCATTAGTTTCCTATACCGAAGGTTAGTGAAATCCTTTATCAACCTTTATCATACTTTTGGATGCCTTGACACTGTACTTTAAAGCCTTAAGTACAGACTCAGGAACAACAGTTACCATACCCAAAAATTAGGGTTTTGCAAAAGTGAATATTTTCAGCTCCCTAACCTCCTATAAAGTTGCACCCTCCCCCAAGGATCAATTTGGCACCTAGAGTGCACATTTTCAGTGGCTGGATCTCCTAGAAAGTGAAACCCTAGTTTCACAAACGTACCAGAAAGCCAGTACTAGAAGTACCAGAAGTACCGGAAGCACCAGTCCAAAAATCCACAGATCAGATTTGATGGGGTAAAATTTGGATTTTCTCAGATCTGAGGACACCAGGCTACTCGCCTCAGCCAAGCGCACCTCCTGGTAAGGTCAAAATTTGATTTTGAGCACTTTCAATTTTTGGTTATTTTTGTTGTCAAAAGTACAAGATGTCTGCAAGCACAAAGCTTGTTGAGAAACTAGAAGGCATAGACAACTTTCGTGCCTGGAAGTATAGGATCGGTCTGATCCTCGCAGAGAATGACCTATCAAGATTTATCAAAGAAGAAGTGGAGGAACCTGAAGATGCCATAGAGAAAGCAAAGCATCAAAAGGACTCAATCAGGGCTTAGAGAATCATTGCAGATTAAATCAAAGACCACCTGATCCTGTATGTATCGTCAAAGAAAACCCTGAAGGAGATGTTTGATGCTCTAAGAAAACTATATGAAGGAAAGAACATCAATCGAAAGATGAATCTCAGAACTCAGTTGAAGAATACCAAGATGCAGAAAGGAAAAATGATTCAAGAATATTTCTCCCGAATCTCCGAAATAAAAGAACAATTGAAAGCGATTGGAGATACCATCGACGAAGACGAATTTGTAATAACTGCCCTAAATGGTCTCGCATGACCTTGGGATGCCTTCATCCAATTAGTATGTGGCAGAATGGAGAAACTACAGTTTGAAAGCCTATGGGAAGAATGCACCCAAGAAGAGACAAGGGTAGCCAACCATGAAGCACTACTAGCAAGGGATGATGATCAAGCCCTAGCTACTCATACAAAAGGAGGAAGGAAGAAACCCTACTTCAAAAGGGAATCTCATAGAGAACCACAACCATCAAACAATTTCAACAATCAAGAATCTCATTCAAGAAATTTTCAGAAGAAAGGACAACGCAAGGGACGAGATCTCTCATCTATACAATGCTATCATTTTGATAAGATGGGACACAAGGTGAACAATTGTCCAGTCAAAAGAGAAGAGTACAAGAGGAAGCACAAAAGGCAACATGCTCATATTGCTGAAGATGAACCACCCATGAAGATGATTAAGGACCATGTCTTAATCTCATCTCTCTTGGGATCTATATACCCTGGAGAGGACACATGGCTCATTGATAGCGGTGCATCAAAACATATGACGGGTAAGAAAAATACTCTCTCTTGTATTTCAGAAAAGAAGTTTTATCAGAAAGTAACTCTTGGAGATGATTATCAA
>ML778124.1:1004019-1016621 GCA_009831015.1 Picea engelmannii | reverse complement strand
ATAACTCCGCAGGTTTAAAAAAAGTTTGGAAATTTTTGCACCATTATTTGAGACCTATTCCATTGGATTTATCTCTTCGCTCTTATCGCATTCATACCTATCATTTTTCAGTAAATTTTTTGACCCCACTAGCCCCTTTTCGGTTCCCTTCTCATCATGGCCCATACTCGTAGCCAAGACTTGGAAGGTCACTTCAACATCTTGCAATCTAATTTCACAGAGCTCCAACAAGAAGTGAGACAACTCAGTGCTAATATTTCCACCATCAATCAAAACATTCATTCCTCCATTGTCGCATCAATCACCAAACTCAAAGAAGAACTCAAATAAGACATGACTACCCAGCTTGAATTTGTCGTTTCGATGATCTGTACCAAGCTGCATATCCCTGCAAATCCCCCTTTATTCGACCCACCTTTGCATACCGAAGCTGAAACTTCCTCGCATTCCCATAATTTTCAGCCCCATCACTTTCAACATGACCTACGCCTTCCGCGGGTGGATGTGACCAAATTTGATGGCTCAGATCCCACTGGTTGGGTAACTCAATTGGAACAGTATTTCTCTTTGTACGACATTACAGATGATTTGGCCAAACTCCGGTATGGTGTTCTCCATCTAGATCAATAACGTTGGCAATGGTGGCAATGGAGAAAAACTGCCCGTCAAGGGTATGTTGCTTGGACACACTTTATGGCAGAGCTTTATGAACGCTTTGAAAATGACACCGACCATTTAGGTCGTTTCAAAAAGTTGAAACAATCTGGAACAATAGAAGACTTTATAGCTTCTTTTGAGCGACTGACTTTTCGTACAGAGGGCATGTCTGATGTTTTTTTTCCGAGAATGTTTTATCAGTGGCCTCAAGGATGAGATTCGTGCCCATGTCCTCATGGCTCGGCCTCAGAGTTGGGTGGAGGATACTAAAAGAGCTAAGGAAGCACAACAGTTTGTCTCTTCTCAAAATAGGAAACCCTCCTTTATTCCTCGCACTAAACCAACAAATACCACTAATTCTTCTGCTCCACTAAAGATCCAAAAATTGACTAGGGCTGAAAAGGCTGAATGCTAAATCAAAGGCCTTTGTTATAATTATGATGAAAAATATTTTTCAGGCCACAAGTGTAAGGAAAAAAATCTTTTTATGGACATCTCGAAGGATATTTCAGAAGAAGATGTTGAAACTCCCCTTGTGTCCGAGTCACCTGAACCCACTGACATAACCACTCTCTCAGACCCTCTTGAAGTAGAACCGGTCATTTCCCTAAATTCTCTCACTGGCTTCTCTGCTGCCCAAACCCTCAAGCTAATTGGTTACATCAAGCATAGGAAGGTCATCATTTTTGTTGATAGTGGAAGCACCCATAATTTTATTCATTGATGCATTGCCCATGAAACTCATTGCTATGTCCATGCATTCAATAATTTCCAAATCATGATTGCTAATGGCGGCTCCATGAAATGTGGAGGGAGTTGTGAATATGTGCGTCTCCAAATTAGTGACTACCACCTGAAATCTCATATGTTTGCTATCGACATGGGCGGTTGTGACATTGTGTTGGGTACAGACTGGATAAGGACTTTGGGTCCCATTCTCATGGATTTTAAGGAATTAACCATGCAATTCGACCAGGAGGGCCAACAATATAAGTTCCAAGGCATCATCGCCGGTTCACCTGAGATCATTAGTTCCCATCGCATGGAAAAGCTTCTCCAGAAAGGTCATTCTAGCGCTATTGCCCAACTCCATGCCATACAAACAATTGAGACACTCTCTTTGCTGCAGTACCTCCAATCCATCCTCTCTAAACATCAAGTGGTCTTTTCCACTCCCCATGGATTTCCTCCTTTCCGTGGTGTTCATGATCATTCCATTCCCCTTGTACCGGGAATCCTTCCTCCCAATATCCGTCCCTATTGTCACCACTTTTCCCCAAAAAATGAAATTGATAAAATGCTTCAAGAACTGCTTAACGCAGGCGTTATCCGCCCTAGTACGAGCCCCTACTCTTCTCTTGTGGTCATGGTCCTGAAAAAAGAAGGTTCTTAGTGCATGTGTCCTGACTTCCACGCCCTCAACAAACTCACCTTTAAAGACAAATTTCTCATTCCTGTCATTGATGACCTCTTGGATGAATTGAGTGGCGCCCATTTTTTTGCTGAACTTGATCTTCGTTTTGGCTACCACCAGATCCTTATGAAAGAGACAAACATTCCTAAGACTGCCTTTAGAACTCATGGGGGCCACTATGAGTTTTTGATCATGCCCTTTGGCTTGTGTAATGCCCCCTCCACCTTCCAAAGCCTCATGAATCATGTCTTCCATTCTTTTCTCTGTCATTTTGTCTTAGTTTTATTTGATGATATCCTCATCTACAACAAAACCTGGACATACCATCTTGCTCATGTGGATCGAGTTCTCCATATACTCTCTCAGCACCAAATTTTCCTAAAACAATCTAAATGTGATTTTGGTGCTTCAAAAGTCGAGTACTTGGGTCATCTTGTTGGAAAGGATGACGTCAGGGTGGATCCTAAAAAGATTGAATCTATGCAAGACTGGCCTCACCCAAAGACTCTCAAAAGCTTGCGTAGATTTCTGGGCTTAACAGCTTATTATCGCAAGTTTGTTAAGAATTATGGAAAGATTGTGGCACCTCTCACTGCACTCCTTAAAAAGAATTCTTTCACTTGGACTCCAACAGTTGCTCAGGCTTTTCAAACCTTGAAGATGGCCATGTGCACCACTCTAGTCTTGGCCCTTCCTAATTTCACAAAGAACCTTGTTCTGGAATGTGATGCTTCAGGGAAAGGAATTGACGATGTCCTTATGTAAGAGGGTCGGCCTTTGGCCTTTACCAGCAAACAAATGTCTGAATGAAATTTGGGCAAATCAATCTATGAAATGGAAATGTTGGCTATTTTGCATGTGTTGATCTGTGGCACCCTTACTATTGGGGCAACGCTTCCAAACTAAGACATATCATCAAAGCCTCAAGCACTTTTTAGAACAACACATTTCCTCCCCAAAGCAACAAAAATGGGTGACTAAGCTCTTTGGATATGATTATGAGATCATTTACAAGAAAGACAAAGACAATGTGGTTGCGGATGCACTTTCCCGAAAATATGAAGATGAAGGATCCCTTTTTTCTCTCTCCTTCATTGTACCAGATTGGCTCCAAGCCGTTCGCCAGGAATGGCTACACGATCCCAAAAGTTCGCATCTGATACAACAATTGCAGTGCAATTCTCCAGTTTCCCTAAGGTACTCTTGGCTCCATGATGAGCTTCGATACAAAGGCCGTTTGTATTTAAGAAAACATTCAAAACTTAAATCCACGATACTTTCTAAGCTTCATGCTACACCCACATTTGGGCACTCCGGGTTTACCAAAACCTATGACAGGGTCAAACGTTCTTTTTTTTTGGGATGGTATGAAACAAAACGTTCGTAATTTTGTAGCTGAATGTGATGTGTGTCAATGCAACAAGGGCGAAACAATCAAATCTCCTGGCACACTACAACCGCTTCCAATTCCACCTGCTATTTGGAGGGATATCTCTATGGATTTTATTACAGGCTTACCTAAATCGAGAAATAAACCAGTCATCATGGTGGTAGTTGATTGCCTTTCCAAGTATGCTCATTTCTGTGCTCTTCAACACCCATTTACAACATCCATTGTGGCTCAACTTTTCATGGATAAGGTCTTCAAGCTTCATGGCATGCCGCATTCTATTGTTTCTGATCGTGACCCAACTTTCACCAGCAATTTTTGACAAGAAGTGTTCAATCTGCAAGGCACCCGATTGCATCTCAACACAGCTTATCATCCCCAAACTGATGGTCAAACTGAAGTTGTCAACAAGTGTTTGAAAACATATTTGAGGTGTTTTGCATCGGAAAAGAAAAGTCAGTGGGCTCAATGGTTACCCCTAGTTGAATGGTGGTACAACACTTCATACCATACAACTACCAGCATGACTCCTTTTGAAGTGGTATATGGACAAAAGCCACCTTCAATTCTCTCATATTTACCAGATGTCTCGAAGGTCCAAGTGTTTGACCAAACATTTACAGTTCGAGAGGCTATTCTCCGTACCGTCAAAGAGAATTTGGTCATGGCCCAGAATTGCATGAAGCAACAAGAAGATCAAGGTCACTCTGAACATCAATTTGCAGAAGGGGATCAGGTGTTTCTTCGAATGCAATCTTACAAGCAAAATTCCCTCATGGTCGAGCATTGTCAGAAGCTGGCACGCAAATTTTATGGTCCTTATACCGTTTTCAAGCGTGTGGGACAGGTGGCCTATCAGTTAGCTTTGCCTAGTCATTCTAAGCTACATCCTGTTTTTCATGTTTCATGCTTAAAGAAGGTGATTGGAACTAAGTGCCAAACTAAAACCAACCTTCCTGAGTTAGACGGAGAATGATCCATTTGGCTACAACCACAAACATTTTTGGACCAACATGAGTGTTGCTTGCGTCAGTGAACCATCAAGGAAGTGTTAGTCCAGTGGAAATATACAACTCCAACAGATGCCACTTGGGAACCAACTACCATTCTGCAGCAATTTCCACATCTCAAGCCTTGAGGACAAGGCTACTTTTAAGAGGGAGGACATGTTAGAGACCTAACCCCTCACGTAGGTAGAACAATATACTCAGATGTAATAAAGGTCAATATTAATAAGGCCTTGAAATAATGTATAATAAGTTGAATGTAAGAAGACCTAATAGAAGCTTCCGCTTCTAGAAGGATCTTCCTCTAGATGGTTCTTTTGATAGACATATTTAGTATAAATAGGAGTTGAGGGTATGAGAACCCTAGCTTGGATATTATTGTAATAGATCTCTTCTCGACTGGAGGTTACCCCCTCGAAGAGAAAAGTGAACATTGCTCTCAGAATCAAGGTGCTCTTTCTGGTGTTATTCTGATATCATTTCAGTGTTATTGTGGTATTGTTCTGGTTATATTATTATTTATCTGCCATTTCTAGCATTTTATTTCTGTTCTGCATACCTTTTATATCTGGAATATTACAAAAATGACCTCCTTAGTGAATTTAATTAAAATATGCTCCATAATAACTCAAAATTACGAAAATTTTCGAAATGCAACGAAACTAAAAACAAGTTGTGTGGAATGGATCCTAGTGATGAAATAAGGTGAATAATCTAAGTCGGGCCCCATAAAGCTCCTCAATTCCTCTTGAAATCACTATCACCATGTAACCCCTTGTATGTAAAGAAAACAACAAGTGGGAGAATGTTGGGTATGTGTTATATTCTTTGCACGAGTAGTTATATTCTTTAGGTATTTTTCGGAACCGCATTTTTCAGGACCCCATTATATTTAGGTGGTTTTTCGGCACATGGTTTCTTTGTCGATGGTTTTCTATTTCCGGTTAAGGAATTAGGGTTTTGGATTAATCCAGGTCATTGGGTTAGGGTTTTGGATGCCACTGGCTCCTATATGTATTTTCTATTGTAAACATTGTAACACAATGAATGAATATAGAATATGCTGGTTTTCCCGGTTTGGGTTTCCAGGGGAAAAATCTCTGTGTAATGTTTGTATCTACCATTGTATCTTTTGTGTTCTTTTTTGAATATCTGTTTTCAGTAGATATTGTACAAGGTTAGAATTTACAATGCGTTCCTAGAGCGCATGTGCACTAAAGCATGTGTGTGTTCTAGGAATGTGCACGTGCTCCTGCTGAGCATAAACGACCAACAACTACAACTCAATCAAGTCATAGGAGCATGTGCACAATCTTAATGCAACGGATATAGCATTTAATATACACCAAACATCTTTATGAATAAAGATGTATAGGGGTATTGTTAAGAACCAAATACTTGCATATAAAAACAACTCAAATATTTAGAGAACAATATAGAAGAACCCCACTTTATTATAATAAAACTCTTGAGGTAGGGAAACACCATACAATGGATCCTATTATGGAAGAGATCCTCTCATGTTCACTTTCCTCTTTGAGGGGCTATCCTCCTATTGAGCTATCGCTTACAATACAATACTTCTCTTCTTGTCCCATTACATTGCTTGAACCCCTTTATATAGTACTACCAACCACCTATGAACATTATAGAGGAGAAACCTTATAAGAAGTTCTCGTACATTTATTATATCTAACTACCATAGTGAACCTTATTTAATGTTATAGTGGACCTAGTCCACCTTACATTGAATGGCCTCCACTATTATCACTATGGGCCCTCTGTAATATACATAGGGAGGTAATATGGGTGGTAATATGGGAGATACCTAATGGGAATACGGGGTTATGTGTTATTAGTCGAGGCCATTCATTGTAAGGTGGACTAGGTCCACCATGGTATTAAATACAATCCACTAAGCTAGTTGGGTAGAATAAATGGGTAGTTAGAAATAATAAATGGGCTTTCTAGAAGATACTTTCTCTAGAATGTTCCTAGGAGCTAGAGAATGCTATAAAAGAATAGGCAAACATTGTATTCGATATGGTGAAGATATTGTGAATGCACAAGAAAGTATTGCTTGAGGAGTTTTATCCTTCCATAAGGATCAATACATGGTGTTACCCTACCTCAAGGGTTTTCTCTACATCTTGTGTTCAATGTTATGATGAATGGTTTTGGTGTTTGTTATTGTTATTCTCTGAGTATATTTGCAGATCTAGAATTGGTATATAACATTTGATATCATAACTCTTTCCTTGGGCAAGAAGAAAAGCATTTTTTGTTATTTTTGCAGAATTGTTTTTAAGAAAAAAGAGGGCGGCACACTTAATGCTCAGATATGAGATTTTTTGCTCCGATTTTTCAGAAATTAACTGGATATTTGGATTCTTCTCGAAAAAATATCCAAATTCAAAAAACAAATCACCCGAAATGGAGTCCGGGAATTCAAGTTATAAGCATTATAAATTCGACAGTTTTTCAAGGTTTTTTCGGAAAAAGCTGCGATTTTCTGCAGTAATTTATTTTTAAACCCTAGTTTTTGTTGCAAAATTCTTTCAAGCATGATGCAATTTAATGGCAGAGATGATAGCCCTAGTATTGAAGAATATATCAAAAGTATAAAGTCATCATGGGGATACCTATGGCGACATGGTCTACGGACAAATTTAATTGATGATACTATTAAATGGTGATTTGAAGTTACACCTGAAGATATTTTTGCACTTTCAGATAAAGAATATGAAAAAATATTTTTACACAAGTGGTATCGTTCCAAGAGTAAGGATAAATAATGCCCCAAGGGTTTATTTTCATGTAGAAAATCTATATTACAGGTTCATGGTTGTATTCATAAAGAAAATGCCATTGTTTCTATTAACTCTAGTTGCCAACAAAATTTCATCAATGTTTAGTTGGTTAATAGATTGCAAGTTCTTGCAAAGAATATTCAAAGCACATAGGTTGAGAGTAAAAATCTTTAAATTTTTAAATATTTGAAGCTAAGTATGGATTAATATGTGTTGCATTCAAACTTTTATGCTATAGATATGGGTGGCATGGATATGCTTTTTGGGATATCCTTGGATGGATTCAGTTGGTACAGTTAATTTGAATGTGCAAAATAAGTTTTTGAAGCTTTGGTACAAGAAAAATAAAATTACATTGCAGAATGTTTCTCTTAGTAAGACTGAAGGGCCCATGAAAGAAAGCACAATAGTTATTGCATGAGTTTGAAGATGAATTAGAGGTAGAGTCTATAGAAGTAGATGAAGTAAAGCCACAGATGAAAAAATTAAAGAAGCTAAAGAGGCCATTGACTCAAAGGAACAAGAAGTTGTGGATCTGAGGAAAATGGAACCAATTCCCACAGTTGTGGTATATCGCCATCCACATCATATATAGGAATAACAATTATCACGACAATGGCGTGAGCATCCACACACTTATGCACCGATAGAGAGCCAAGAAGAAAACCAATCCAGAGGTGCCTAGAGGCCTACCAACACTACCAGACGACATCAGGCTAGAAAACCAAGTCCATGGAAACATCGACATGAGGCGACACAAGCTCAAGGTGGCAAGGAAAAAATTGGACATCATTTTCATCTTCGATTAGGATAGATGGATGGGAATACTTGGTAGCAGTTGGCCACAATTCTTATCCGATCATATACTATGGTCTCTTCTCATGTTTCAGGAACGAAACATGCTTAGGGGGGGTGGAATGTAATATACCTAGGGAGGTAATATGGGTGGTAATATGAGATATACCCAATGGGAATATGGGGTTATGTATTATTAGTGGAGGTCATTCATTGTAAGGTGGACTAGGTCCTCCATGGTAATAAAGAAGGCCCACTAAGCTAGTTGGGTAGAATAAATGGGTAGTTAGAAATAATAAATGGGCTTTCTAGAAGATACCTTATGTAGAATGTTCCTAGGAGATAGAGAATGCTATAAAAGAATAGGCAAGCATTGTATTTGATATGGTGAAGAATATTGTGAATGTACAAGCAAGTATTGCTTGAGGAGGTTTATTCTTCCATAAGGATTAGTACATGGTGTTACCCTACCTCAAGGGTTTTCTCTACATCTTGTGTTCAATGTTATGGTGAATGGTTTTGGTGTTTATTATTGTTATTCTCCGAGTATATTTGCAGATCTATAATTGATATATAACACCCTTTGTCCCCTCGTCTCCCCCCGACTGCCTCTCTAGCTACCTAACATTCAATCCCCCTTATGAAAGTGTTGTCCTCAACGCTTGTTATGAGAGTGTATAACCATATACCAAGGTCCCATGGATAAGTGTGGACCATAGTGTTGAAGTATACTAGAGAACTAGGGTCCCATGTAGAAATGAAAGCCACCATGATGAAGTAGTCCAGCTGCCAATGTAAACCAAGGTCCCATGTCCAAGGGCTCAGGTGAACTCCACACAGAATATATCGGAACCCCATAAATAGTTGAAAATGATGCTCCAAAGATTGAAACTTGTCATGTGGATCCAAATAAAAATATCCATCCACATAGTGAGAAAGGGTCATAGTTGAATAAGGAAGGAACAATATCATTGTAGAATATGCAGGTTCAACACTTGTAGTCATAACCGACACTTGATTTTTCACATTGATGTTTTCTACAGAAGGTGGAGTAGAGTCATCAAATAAAATATGAAAGTGGTTGTCATCCCAGAAATGACAACTATACATATACCAATCATCACAATCGTTCTCGTAATCATACCAAACTAATATTTCTTGATTGTATCATGTCGATATGTAAATCACAATGATCTCCTTGTTATCTCTCTCTTGGATCTCCTGAATTGCAAGAGTAAATTACCAAGAAGCACAATCACGTTCAAAATTATGCCAAACAAGTTCTTCTTGAGCATATTCTTTCAGAATGGCAGGATAAATCTAAAGGCGTTCCCTTATTATATCATCGAGATCTTGTAGGGACATTGGAAATTTTGTAGAGGCTAGAGTGCATCGCATATCCATCGAAAAAACCTCATATAATATGCCAGAAGAAAGCACTAAAAATACTCTATCCAATGACACTAATCTGGTAGCAATCTAAGCACCTTTTGAAAAGTTATGAACTCTGTAGTCCCACCGCCGTTACAAAGACCCTAGAAAATGGCAAGTTTTAAATCAGTTATATCTTCACTTCCGGAGCTCCGATTTAGGTGAGTTGTTTTTTGAAATCTAAAGAGGAACCTAGATCTGTAATTTGTTTTGGAAAATTCAGCTCTAGCTGCTACAAAAATTAAAAATTGTGCAACCGTCCGTGGAAAAAAACCCTGAAAATTACAGATTTTAAAATGCCAATAACTTTACTTCCCGGACTCCATTTTAGACGATTTTTTTTAAATTGGGTGTTTTTATGAAAGGAATCTAGATATACAACTTGTTTCTACAAATTTTGCACAGAAATATACATTAATCGTCCGAAATGTTGCGTCCTTTTTTTTTTCTCTGAAAAAATATGCAAAAATAGAATAAAAATTTCCCCACAATTCCTGCCAAGGAAAGTGCTCTGATACCAATTTTTAAGAGCCAAATACTTGCATATAAAAACAACTCAAATATTCAGAGAATAATATAGAAGAACCACACTTTATTATAAGAAAACCCTTGAGGTAGGGTAACACCATACAATGGATCCTATTATGGAAGGGATCCTCTCCTGTTCACTTTCTTTTTCAAGGGGGCATCCTCCTATTGAGCTACTACTCACAATACAATACTTCTCTTCTTGTCCCATTACATTTCTTGAACCCCTTTATATAGTGCTACAAACCACCTATGAACATTCTAGAGAAGTAACCTTCTAAGAAGCCCTCTTACATTTATTATATCTAACTATCATAATGGAGCTTATTTAATACTATAGTGGACCTAGTCCACCTTACATTGAATGGCATCCACTATTATCACTATGGGCCCTATAGGCCCCCCAACTACCTTTTTAGCTACCTAAAAGGTATGGGGCCAACTAATTCCTAAGGGGTTAGGATTGAAAGTGTTTTCAAGGATAGAGCAATGGTTAGAGCACCAAGATGTGGGTGATGTGGGTGCAAGGGTTGTACACAAGGTATATGCATAGTGCACTTAGGGATCGAGTGTAGAGAGGGTTAAGGATTGAGTATAAGTTATTCCTAAACTTATATGGAGCTAAGGGAATCTATCTCATGGTCTATGCCAAGCTCTAGGTCAACGTATAAATCTAGATCTATCTCTATGTCGCGGTTTAGGTCATGGTCTACGTCAAGCTCTAGGTCATCGTTTAAATCTATCTCTAGCTCTATGTTGTGGTCTAGGTCATGGTCTAGGTTTATGTCATGATCTACGTCATGTTCATCGTATAGGTCTAGGTCATGCTCTAGGTCTTGCCATGTCTAGGCCTTGCTATGTCTAGGTTAAGGTCTAGTTCTTGGCAAGTCTAGGTCAAGGCCATTTCTTTCCTTGCGAAGTAGGGAGGAGGGATATAGAGAGAGGAAGAAAGAGAGTGTGAGAGGGAGAGAGGGGAAGAAAAAGAGAGTGAGGGACATGGAGAAGGGGGGGGTAGAGAGTATGGGGGGTCTATGTCATGGTCTATGTCAAGCTCTAGGTCATCGTCTAACTCTATATCTAGCTCTATGTCATGGTCTAGGTCATGGTCTATGTCAAGCTCTAGGTCATTGTCTAAATCTAGCTCTAGCTCTATGTCATGGTCTAGGTCATGGTCTACATAATGGTCATCGTATAGGTCTAGGTCATGCTCCAGGTCTTGCCATGTCTACGTCTTGACTCTTGCTATGTCTAGGTTTAGGTCTAGGTCTTGACATGTTTAGGTCAAGGCCATCTCTTTCCTTGCGATGTAGGGAGGGGGGCTAAAGCGAGAGGAAGAAAGAGAGTGTGAGAGGGGGAGAGAAGAAGAAAAAGAGAGTGAGGTACAAGGAGACAGAGAGGAGGGGTTAGAGAGTGAGAGAGTGAGAGGAAGGAGGCGAAAAGAGGGAAGGGCGGTTAGATAGATGAAAAGAGAGAAAGGTGGGGAGAGAGGGGGATATAGGGAGAGAGAGAGTGGGGGTTACATGCAAGAGGTAAAGATAGAATGGGATAGAGATGGATTGTTTGAGAGTGTGATAGGGTGGAAGATGAAGACCAAGAGAGGGGGTTAGAGAGAGAGAGGTGGGAGAGAGAGTGAGAGTGGGACTAATAGCAAGGAGAGAGAAAAATATGTGGTAGATGTAGGAGACAAAGAGGGTAGAGATAGTGGGAGGGATGGACAAAGGGGAAGATAAAGGAGGAGAGAGATAGAGAAAGAGAGGAGGAGACTTGGAGGGGGGGTGAGAAAGAGAAGGGGGGGAGGGGAGGGAAAGGGAGCGAGGAGGGAGAAAATAGATGGATGGAGAGAGAGAGAGAGGGAGAGAGAGTCGAAGAGGCGAGATATAGAGAGAGATTCAAACATTGATTGTGAATAAAGAATATCGAATCAACTACAATATTATTCTTGTATTAAAATAAAAAAGCAGAATCAATGTACCATAATCATCACTAAATCATGTGAGATCATTATTAAACCGTAGGTGAACAGTCATATCCATAAAATATCATTATAAAACAAGAGGTTAGGGCTTCGGTGTGCATGGGGTTAAGGGTAGAGTATGGGTTATGTGTAGGCTTAGATGGAGCCGGGGGGGTCTAGGTTCAGTTCATGGTCTAGGTCATGGTCATGTTCATATAAGTACTCGTATAAGTAATCCATTGGAAGAAGAACAAAAACTTAACACTCACATTATAGACGAGGCTACATTTATTTGTTACACATATCCTTTATTCATTGTGAGACACGCCTCGCCTTTAGATGGACAAAGAGAGAGGGAGGTAGAACTAGAGGCAAAGAGAAATAGGCAGGGAGGGAGAGAGAGAGAGGGGGGCAAAGAGAGTGAGAGTGAGACTAACAAAAAGGAGAGAGAGAGTGAGACTGAGTGTGAGAGGAAGGGGGGATAGAGAGATCTAAAGAGATAAATGGGGGGAGAGTATAGGAGAGAGGGGGAGGGGGATATAGTGAGAGTGATACTAACAACAACGAGAGAGAGAGAGAGGTGGTAGATGTAGGAGAGAAAGAGAGGAGAGATAAT
>ML778124.1:986737-1003242 GCA_009831015.1 Picea engelmannii | reverse complement strand
AGAGGAGAGAGAGAAAGAGGTGGTAGATGTAGGAGAGAAAGAGAGGAGAGATAGAGGGAGGGATGGAGGGGGAGAGATAGAGAATGTGTGAGTGTGAGAGGGTGGGGGAAGAGAAATAAAGAGAGGCGGGTTGGACAAGGACGGGGTGGAAAGAGAGTGAGACTGAATGTGAGAGGAAGGGGGGAGATAGAGGCAAGGGGGGGTAGAGAGTTATAAATAACTTAATGAGGGATGAAAGGCACGTGTGCCAAAATGTGGGAGTAAGAGAGAGGTAGACAAAGAGGGGAGGTATAGAGTGGTAGACAAAGGATGGAGGTAGAGAGTGAGTGTGTTAAATTGTGGGAGAGAGAGAGAGAGAGGAAGACATAGAGGGGGGATAGAAAATGTGTGTGAGAGTATGGGAGGGAGAAGGAGGAAGACATATAGGGGGGATAGAAAGTGTGTGTGCTAGAGTGTGGGAGGGAGAGAGAGGAATACAAAGAGGGGAGGTAGAGAGTGAGTGTCTTAGAGTGTGGTAGGGAGAGAGAGGAAGACATATAAGGGGGGTATAAAGTGTGTGTGGGAGGCAGAGAGAGCAAGTCATAGTAAGGTAGTAGAGAGAGTGTGTGAAAGTGTGAGAGGGAGAGAGAGGAAAATAGAGAGGGGGTAGAGAGAGAGGTCAATGTAAGGGAGGGGTAGATGTAGGAGAGATAGAGGACATATAGTGGCATGAGGGGGGGGGGGAGAGAGAATGTGTGTGAGAGTGTGATATGGGGAGAGAGCAAGATAAAGAGGAGAGATAGAGATAGAGTGTGAGAGGGACGAGAGGGGGAAAGAGGGGGAGGGGGTAGAGAAAGGGATAATGAGAGGAAGGGAAGCAGAGAGGGAGACATAGAAGGGGGGTAGAGAGAGAATGAGAGGAAGGGGGGGATATAGAGGGAGACAAAGAGGGGGAATAGAGAGAGAAAGAGGGACAAAAAGAGTGAGACTGCGACTAACAAGAAGGAGAGAGAGAGAAAGGGTGGAATAGAGGTGGAAGAGAGAGGGGAGTGAGGGACAAAGGGGCAGACAGAGATACACAGAGAGAGAGAGAGAGAGAGTGGGTGTGAGAGTCTGAGTCATGCCAAGGCAAGGTCTAGCTCTAGGTCTTTTCATGCCTTGTGATGTCTAAATCTTGCCATGTCTAGGTCTTACTTATAAGGGAGAGAGAGGGAGACAGACAGGGGGTGTTGGCACCAGGATGAAGTGGAAAGAAGGACAATCATGGGAAAGAAAGCGTGCGGGAAACTTAAGTGACAACTGGAAAAAGATCAACACGCGCGAATACAAGAAAGCATGCACAGAGGGAAGCGACATCTGGAGGAAGAACAACACGCACATGGGAGAAAAACCTAGTGTAAGAAGGGTTAGGGTTATGGTAATATTCTATAAATGGTTGAAGAGACCGAAATGTATAAATATAGATACGAAAGTATCATAAGTAGTTGTGATGTTGTTGTTGTTGGTGTGATTATGGTTGTTGTTGTTGATTTTATGTTAGTTTTTATGAAGATTGCGATTGTTAGTGAGTGATTTTCCTGAGTATTGTTGTTGGCGATACACGAGGGGTTTGAATTGTATGAACCGAGTTTTGTAAGCTGTTAAGAAAGAAAGATATGAGGGAAGGTAGATCTGAGGATTAGACCGCAAGCTGCAGATCCTAGTGTGATCTAGTTCACCTCACATAGATCTTACCCACTTTTGTGGAGAATCGTAAGCGCGCGCCACAGGAAGATCAAGAATTACTATAATAAAAGAGCTAAGAGCCAAATCTTTGTGGACATAGCCCAGGAGGGGTGAACCACAGTAACATCTGTGTAATGTGTTGAATGTTTTCATATCTTTAACTTCTTTCAAGCAATAGATGACTACGATTGATGAATAACCAAATGCTTTATTAGAATCTGTTTATATTTTGAGTTATATGCATGCGATTCCTGGGAACAAGTGGATTACAGTAACAATTCACAGAACATGGCCTTAATCAAGAAACCCTTTACCTCCTACTCTGTCTTAGGCTGTAAACACCTGAGTCTTATAGTCAACCATCCTTAGCTATCTCAAGTGAGACTGCGCAGTACCTTCCGGGCATTGCGCTGCCTTGTGGTTTACCAGGAAGGTCGATAGTTAGAGGCTTTGTTGGAACCTCGAATGACATGAAACCTGGGTCAATGATTTAGATAACCTGAGAAGGGAGTTGAAAAAAAACTAACAAATGGTTATGTTGCCGTATTCAGAGTAACAATATCGGACTGAGTAGATGAGATAGAGTGGACAAGAACCATCGAAGAAGCAATGAGCCATTAGAAGGGAATGTGGAGACCTTGGAACCCCACGAGAGAAGAAATCGAGGGTTGGTTGTGAACTAAAGAGCTAGAATTTGCACACAAACACAATAGAAACCCTAGAATCACACCATGCGGATACCTGGATAAATATGTCTTTATGGATTTACATGAAATCTTTTTCTGTGATTTTCCGCATCTACTACAGGAGTGGATCTTAAGGTTAACGGATAATCACCCGACGAACCGGATTCGACAACTAGATAGGACTCCAGTACAGATTCAACAGCTGCAGCAGGTGAACAACAAATTCACCCATGCAGTAGACTTTTGGCTTGACAGTATTGTGGCAGGATTCATCACAGAGTTTGTGGTAGACACAACAAAGTCATACAGTGTAGCTGAGCAATATTTTCTATGAGGACCTAGAGGAAGGTACATTCGATCCCTGTATACTTCTATCAAGATACTGCTATATAACAAAGGTGTAATGACAATGGAATCAGGCAATTAGACTTTCCTTCGCGCATGGGGGAAGGGGGGAAGCACTGACAGAAAGAGGAGGAATGGAAGGAGGACAGGATAACGAGAAGAAGGAGGAGGAACCCTTGGACCTGATCTCATTGGATGACGACCAACTCAAGTGGATCTTGGCGTCATCAGGAACGACGTGTAGCAGAGCACCCTACCAATATAAGATAAAAACCAAGAAGAGAGCTATAACCGAAAGGGAGGGCTTAGCAAATGATGAGGAAGAGGTAGAGGATCTTCGGGCTGTGGAGCAGATTGAGGGAATCCTGCGCGCCACCAATGAGAGGAAAATAAGAGACCCAAGAATGGGAGGAGAAGACATCCACCCCTTTCGTATCAATGTTCGTGTGGAACCCATAAACCCATGTGCAACCAATACACCACATAGAACACCACCGTTTAGGCAACCAAAGTTTGGAGGAAGTTCGACAGTAAGAAGCACATCTACATAAGGAGCGACAATTGGAGGAACCAGTTTAGGTAATCTTAGTCAAGTATCCACACCGCACGAAGGAGGGAGTAACTAATTACTCAGAATGGCAGGACACAACCCTACTATCAGATTACCAGAGTTTCAAGGAGAAGCAGCAGAAGACCCTGAGAAGCATCTATTCATTTGCGCTAAGATCTGGAAATCAAAGAAGATCACTGATGACAACACCAAACTCGCGCAGCTAGCGATCACGCTAAGAGACCGCGCACTAGACTGGTACACGAGTCTAATGAAAACAGTGCTCCTGGGACGACAAGAACACTGGACGACATTAAGAAACTACTAATTAATGAGTTCCAGAAGCTGAGCTCAGAGGATTAGTATATGAACGAGATGATCGAGATAAGACAAAAATCAGGAGAATCGGTATGGGAGATTGATCAAAGATTCAAGCGATTAAAAGGGAAGTTAAAATACCTTATGACCGAGATGCAAAATCGACACTTGTTTGTCAACTCACTACTCCCACACTTAAAATATCCACTACGACAACATAAGTTTCAGACACAAGCAGAGGCTGTGTAGGCAGCCTTGCAATTGGAAGAGAATCAGTACCAACAGACGGACCCGACTATCGAAGAACTGAAAGAGGATCTGAAGAACTTAACATTTCAGCTGAACCAGTATAAGAACAAGGACAAACAAGAAGTCATTTGGTGTACCACATGCAGGACAGAAGGACACCAAAAAAATGAATGTCCGACGTTTGTGCAGTGTATGGCAATAGGCATGCCAAACCTGATGCCACAGGGGGGATTATGGTGTGAAATCTACAAGAAACTAGGTCATGACCCTTGCCATTGCACTATGATGTAGAAATACCCAATAGTCCCAACGAACTCATATTGCACATTTTGCAAGTCAGTTGCCCACGACAACAAAGACTACCAAACTATGGAGTTGATGCGGGAAAGAACCTCAGATGCATACAGGGTACAAACATTGGTAGGAAACACCACAGTTCACTCAAGCCCCAACACCATACAACACTGCGCAACAACCTTATAATAACGCGAAGCCACAATACAACCCAGCACAACCCCAGTACAATATCGCGCAGTATAATTAGGGACCACAATATAACACGCCACGAGGTGATCGCACAACCTATAGAGGAGTAGGCCGATCTAGAGGAGGTTTCGGACGTGGAAGAGGACCAGTCACATGTCACAATTTCCAGCAACCATGACATTATGCACGGGAATGCCCACTACCACCAACGACCTATATGTATTGTCGCGCTTCGGACCACAATACAGAGAAATGTTTGACACTACTCGTAAAGATGTAGGAAAAAAGGAACCAAAATAACTAGAATGTTCAGTGGATTTCAGCTGAAGCAAGGGATGACGGATGGAACATCAACATAGTCACTCGAGGAGGAACGAAAATAGGAAACGACACAGTTTGACAGGACCTAGTACAGAACCAATGGGTAAAGAAGAACCTCGACCCCAAGAAGCAGTTCGGCGTGCAAAAGGAAAATGAGACCTTTATAGAAGCCCGACAAGAATTTCAGAAGGAGGACATAGCACTGACTATGCAACAGAACAAGGAAGCTCCAGAATATAACATGCCACCATCACTGGACCATACCAACAAAATACAACCTAAGGAACAAGTAAGTACTATCAAAGACTTTTTGAAATCATGCATCAAAATGTTAAGTGATCCTTCATCTATCAAAGTATTGCAAAACATCCTAGAGAAGTGTAGTAGCGAGATAGAACTGAAAACTGTCAATCACCTACACACAAAAATAAAAACAAGTAGAGAATTTAGAATCAATGCTAATATTGGGGATTTCAACATGGGAGATATTATACTAGATCTAGGATCCAAAGTGAACATACTACCAAAAACCACATGGCAATGCATGGGAGAACCTACACTGGGATACTCAACTGTTCAATTAAAGCTAGCAAATCAACATAGAGTCCTACCAACAGGTAGACTGAAAGGAGTAACCGTAGATCTGGATGGGGTGTGAACTAAGGAAGATTTTGAAGTCATCAAAATAGTAGACGATACAACACCTTACCCAGTGCTACTTGGTCTGGATTGGTCGTTCGACAACCAGGCCATAATTAAGTTGAAAACTAGAAAAATGACATTTGAGTTAGGAGACTACAAGGTTATAGCCCCACTCGACCATCAGAAGGTGAGAGGTTCGTAGAACCCACTTGCCTGGATCTAGACGAAATCGGCCAGTTGTACAAAACAATTGCGCGCGATGCAGACTATATAAACTCAACTGTAGACGAGATACTCAGTTGGCGGAACATTACTTCATGCACAACAGACTCACACACTGGGTTAGAAAACTGGCAACAAAGACTACACGAAGTACCCACAAGAAGGTGTGCAATAATAGACTGCGCAGTAAGATGGCTTGGCACGGAAATCAGAGAACCACCCAGTTTTCACGGACTAAATGATTTGGAAACTTTCTTGACACAATACGAAGACGAAGTCTTAGAGAACTAGAGACTATTAGCACTAGATTTATCACTAAAGGCTACACTTGCAAGATGGTGGGGTGCACACAAAAAGACTATCACAGATTGGTACCAATGCAAATGATTAATGCACATAAGGTTCGACGCATAACATACATGGAACAACTGAAAAAAATATGATGGACTAGGAATGTCAGTAGAACACTTGGAGGCGTGTAAAACACTATGGAAAATAACGCCACCAAAAGAATGGTCTCACCACTTCAGTCATACTTTAAAAGGCATACCAACGAATTGGTATATAGACCAGGAAATGTGAAAAGGAACCAAGACATGGGGGACACTCCAACAACACTTTACAGTCACTTTCTCATTCGAGCATGAGAACCCCAACATAGACACAGCCCTGAAACATATCAAAGATGTCATATTCACTACAAAATCAGAAGTGGAAGTTATCACAAAGGTACAACAACGGAATAAGCAGACAGTCAAGGAACTGCTTTCATGCTACCAGGTATAGGAAGAATCTCCAGATGAAGATGATCTGTGCGATATCCAGATCGAAGAATTCGAAGGGGAGAGAGAGGTGGAAGGACCACCCTTAGAATCAGAGGTCATATATGCACCAATCAAGATCAAGAAGGTTAACATAGGGACCATAGAGTAGCCCAAAATGGCCAGCATTGGAGATTATTGGGACAAACAGATACTAGAAAGCATCACATAATTGTTGCGTGAATACAACGACCTTTTTCCCACAACCTTACAGAGATGAAAGGAATAGCCGAAGAATTAGGAGAAATGAAGATACCACTCAGACCTGATGCGAGACCCATTAAACAAAGACCATATAGATTGAACCCCATCTAGAAACAGAAAGTCAAAGACGAGATCGACAGGATGCTTGAGGTTGGCATCATCAAACCAGTCGAAGAATTAGAATGGATAAGCTCGATGGTAGTACAAGACAAGAAACAGGGAAGAGGGATCAGGATATGTGTCGACCTAAGGAAGTTGAACGATGCCTACTTACACGACCCATTCCCCACACGATTCATGGACGAGGTACTCGAGAACATAGGAGGACACAAAGCTTATTCATTCACTGATGGATTCTTGGGATATCATCAGATTAAGATAGCACAAGAGGATAGACACAAGACCACATTTGCGATAGAATGGGGATCTTATCAGTACACAGTCATGCCATTCGGATTGAAGAATGCACCTGCGATATTCTCCAGAGTGGTCATTGCAACATTTAAAGAATTCATCCACCAATTTCTCGAAGTCTACCTGGATGATTGGACTGTTTATAGCCTGTTAAAAAACCATGTGGAAGTTTTACGCCTAATGTTAGAACGATGCAGACAGTGCCAGATATCACTGAATATCAAGAAATGCATATTTGGAACACCATTTGGGATACTACTGGGACACATAGTATGCAAACAGGGTTTATTAATGGATCCGACCAAAATCCCAGTCATTGTTAACTTACCAGCACCAAAAACAGTCCGCCAACTAAGAGCAACGTTAGGACATACAGGATACTATAGGAAATTCATCAAAGGCGACACGCAGATTATAGCGCCTATGGAAAAACTGTTAAGGAAGGATAGAAAGTATCAATGGAATGACGAGTGCCAACACAGTCTGAATACCCTGAAGGAAAAGATGGTCACCGCACCAATATTGGTATTTTCAGACTGGGAGAAGACATTCCATGTACATGTAGATGTCTTAGAAATAGCACTTGGAGCTATTTTAGTGCAACCAGGAGTAGGAGACTTGGATCACTCGATAGCGTTCGCAAGCAGGAAATTATCAGACTCAAAACATAATTATAACACGACGAAAAGAGAAGGCTTAGCTATGGTTTATGCACTACAAAAATACAGACATTACCTACTGGGAAAACACTTTAAGATGTTTACAGATCACTCAGCCCTGAAATACCTAGTTAACAAGCCAATGTTGGGGGGGAGAATCTGTCGATGGTTACTGCTATTTCAAGAACTTGACTTCGAGGTAATAGTCAAACCTGGGAAAATGAATGCAGGGCTTGACCACTTATCAAGGGTCACAAATGGAGATGAACCAATGAATTTGGAAGACAACTTTCCAGATGCACAGCTCTTCTCAGTACAGATTGCTGACGATTACTTCGCAGAGATCATCCAGTACTTGAGCACAGGTACTACGCTGCAGGGATATACCACTGCGCATAAAAAGAACCTGGTAGTCCGCGCAGCTGACTATCAACTAATCGCAGGGCATCTATACAAAATGGGCGTAGATAACATCTTACGATGATATGTACTAGACCACGAATGACCAAGAGTTTTAGCAGAAGCCCACAAAGGAATAGTAGGAGGGCATTATGCAGGAAAATATACCATGCAGAAGGTACTACGGGTAGGATTATGGTGGCCAACAATCCATTGAGACTCGAAAGAATATTGTCAACAATGTGATGTCTGTCAATGGGTCGACAAACCCAACAGAAGGCACAAGATGTCACTACGACTGCAAGTGACACTTTAGGCATTTGAAAAATGGGCAATAGACTTTGTGGGACCCATTAACCCACCCGCTAAGAGAACAGGAGCGAGATACATTATCACCGCAACAAAATACTTAACGAGATGGGCGAAAGATGCACCAGTAAAAGATTGCAACGCAGAGACAGTTTCCCACTTTCTTTTCGAACAGGTAATTACTAGATTTGGGTACCCAAGATTTCTGATGAGCGACCAAAGAACGCACTTCATCAACATCACCATCCGAGTGATGCTTGAAGAGTTCGAAGTTCATCACCAAAAAAACACACCATATCACCCACAGGCTAACGACACGGTAGAAGCCTTCAACAAAATTCTAGAGAATGCCCTGACGAAGATATGTAACGTCAACAGGGACGATTGGGATCTCAATATACCAACAGTACTATGGGCGTATAGAAACACATGCAAAAAGTTGACAGGTCACACACCATTCAAACTGGTCTATGGTTAAGAAGTAGTAGTACCGTTAGAATTTCTAATACGTAGTCTACGGGTAGCAGCTATCACACAAATGACAGAATGAGGTACAGTTCGGGAACGACTGGATCGATTACTGTCAATAGAGGAAGACTGAATCTTAGCAGGATTCCATCAACAAGTACAGAAAGCGAGAGAAAAAGCGTGGGACGACTGCCATATCAAGAGAAATATGTTCAAGGAAGGAGATCTAGTATTGCTCTATGATAGTAAAGCGCTGCAACACCCAGGGAAGCTGAGCATGCATTGGCTAGGACCATACGAGGTAAAAGTTGTCACAGACAGAGGAGATGTACAGTTGAAATATCTAGCAGGCACAGAACTCAGAGGAATGATCAACCGGAGCCGGCTGAAGCTATACAAAGATAGTCGACTACCCACCATGCAGTTAAAAAAAATAAAAAAAATAGCGAGCGGCATGATGGACCAGCCACATACGAGACACAAAACTAGTGAGGGAAAAGACAACGGCCATATTGGAAAGGGAAACAAGCGAGAAAAGGAAAGTCAACAAAAGCACACTGACAGGACAACATGAGGCAGAATTAAAGAAAGGAAAGGACGAATGGGATGTCGCACTAAACACGCCAACTGGCGACGACAAAGTAGCCATAAGGGTAGGTACGAAACCATCGCTGATGCATTGAACCCACACTTAGGGTGCATTAATCGCACAAGGTAGGAGGCGCCCTCAAAAAGCTTCATGGCACAACCATACAACACATGAGCACAGAAACAACTAGTCTATTGACAAAAGAGGAATTGAGGAAGAGAAATAGCAGCTCAATGCGCAGAGTGAGATCACAGAGCTTATCTGAGCTATTTGAACCAAACAAATGTCTGACAGACACTAGCATGGCACCACCAAAGCTCACAGAACCAGGCCAGATAGTCAGACCAACTAGGGTTCAAACTAGGTCGCAAAGATCATCGAAAGAAGACGAGAAGAAACCATCGAAGATCGTTGATATTGATGAAACCCTATTGCTGGAGGATATTCCTATCAAATCAAAACTGATCCAGGAAGAGATCATGCAGCCCCAAACGGAAACCATGAAAGAGGATACGCCGGCAGCAACGCAGGAGCTTCTGAATCAAGCAGTAGGAACTCATCAGGAAGGACAGCCAGAAAACGCCGAAGCAACTATGGAAATAAACGAAAGCACACAGAACCTTGAAGTAGAGCTCCAACCAGACGTTCCACAAATGCCCATCCTAGACTTTTCTTTTTCGAATGAGCCAATTGACGAAATGGGCACAACTTGGGAAGAATGGATGGCAAAGGAGCAACTAGAAGCTGCTAGAACTTCGAACCAACCCACACAGCCGAAAGATAGGATTTAGATACCGAGCTCACCTCGAAAGAAACCAGCTGTAGAGATTGTACTACCTCTCACACCAGAAGTCATACAGGTGGACTCACAACTATTTGGTCACGTCGGGAAGCTCAAGTTTTCCGACCATGATGTAGCAGATGAAAGAAAATACCCAGAGCTTGCACCACAAGTCTTTTCGGAGACAATAGCCATGAACCCTCTCAGAGGAACTATCACTAAGCCATGCAAATGGGCAGCCAGACTGGACAGAACCAGAATCTTAGGATTGTTGAAGATACCACACTTTAGCAGAGGCCAATATGCGTCGGCATGAGTCAAACAACTGTTAGCAGTTACGCATGGAGGGGATGTATGGCTGGACAAACCCATCCCCATAAATATTTAACTTATTATGCGAATCACAGGACTACCCATTCGGGGTATGGATCCTGCATTGATATTGGACGACAAATCCAAGGAAAAAGCATTAGCAGAAGAAATATGGCATCGACAGGGGAACGAGAGGCATTATAATCAAGAGAATTAATGATGCCACGACACAACTGGGAGCAAAGATCGTAGCATGCAAACTGCTAAGAAAATTCCGTAAAGATGAAGTACTTGCAGGAGTTATTGCAGTTGCAGCTCAGAGCGCAGAAGGCACCTTCATGAGCTGGGCGCCATATCTGTCAAACTTGTTCCAAATCGAATGTAAAGACGCACAAGAAGCAGGTACAGAATTCCACTACTCATGGCTGCTTACTCTCATCGCTTTCATGGGATGGAAAGAACCGGACCACGTCAGCTTATGGACCACACCACAGCCAGGAGGAGCGAGATATCGCGTCCTGAAATCGACGCCACTGGCCAAGCATAAGAAGGAAAATGGAATTATATTTGAAGCTTACCTACAGGAAATGCAGGAAGCAATCAATCGAGCATGGAGGATAACACCAGAGGCCGTCATGCGATTCGGGGGCATTGCCAATTTTTAGGCTAGACAACAAGCCATGTGGATACAGCCAAGACAGGACCCACATAAACAATGGCTACAGATGCGCTATTGCGTCACCAAGGGAGACATCGACATGATCATCCACGAGTGGCCAGATGAATGGAAGATCCCAACCATACCCAGAGCAGTACTGGGACAAACAACATAAGGAGGGGCTCCGCAGCTGGAAACATAGCCTCCACAAGTTCCAGTACCCAAGAAACCAAGAACGAGCTAAATCAAGACGACTCAGACAGAGGGCGGCTTAGAGCAACCAAGGACCCAGAAGGGGAGAACATAAACCACTCAGCCAACCAATGAGCAACATAACCCGGTTGAGGGAGCACAGGAAACCACGATGAACCCCATCACACAGAAACCAGAGGGAACTAAGAGACCAGCGGTACATAAAATAGGTGCGTGCAAGAAATCAAAGGCACAACGACCACCACCAGAATACATAATCACAAAGGATGATGGTGAGATGATTTCCATAATGGTCCAGTATTGTCTCGTAGAGGACTTTGATCATGCAACACACCACAGGGATAAACTGCAGAAGGAGCTGGCAGAAATGTGGCAACTCCTGAAGAAATTCGGAGAAGCCTAGATTACAAGTAGCAACAGAGGCATAGAGCCATCGAGCGCACGAACCACAGAAAGAATGGAGGTAGGAGAACGCGACTAAGTTCTCCCGAAACCACATTCCACTGTTTACATAAAGCTGAGCATGCTACAAATGGATGAGATTGTGGGACAAACACCACTAAAGGATTTGGATCAGATCCAATTGGTCCTAACACGGATGCCAGCAAAGACCTTATACCAATTGCAGGTTTGCGTCGACCATGAGATACAGTCTCGAGCACACAAAAACGTGGTCGAGCTACAACAAGCAACAAAGAAGCAGGAAATACTGGAAACAGTTTGCGCGCAGGCCAAATCTCAAACACAGGAGGAAAATGAACGCAGGAATGAGTTGGAACTCAGAGTGGAAGACATTTTTGGGAAACTTCCAACTACTACGCAAGGAAGTGAACTCCCAGCGGCAGAAAAGATCGACTAGATTACACAGGAAATTGATCAGTATTAGAAGGAGACTCTCCGTGGACAGATTAGACCAACCACTCCACCAACAGTAAAGGAGCAGAGGAAGCAGGAAGCAACAGTGCAACTACAAGAGCTGGAAAAACAGGTCAGCACAGCAGCCGACTTGCTGGATATAGCAGCGCAACTCTGGACAAAGCTGGAAGAGGACCCACAGGTCCAACAATGGGACAAGGAGGAGGAAAGGATCAATGCAACGATCCAAGAATTCAAGCAACAACAGAAAACCACCCCAATCGGGGATCGGGTCAAGGGGACACAAGAGTTAAAGAAGTTATAGGCAGAACTTCTCACTGCGCAAACGCGGAAACAGGAGCGTCAGGATCAAATAGAACCATTGCAGGAACGGATAGCAGCAGTGCTGGAGCAGGCATAAGAAGCCAGAACACAGTCAACACGGACTTAGTTGGAATGCACGAGACTAATAAGTGAATAAGTAGCAGCGCAAACAGTCGATATTATCAAGGAGAAAACTGCACAGGCATTGACAAAAGAAGCAGAATTGCAGGAGAAGTTTCAGACAATCACTAGGGAGATCAATGAAGCACATCGCAATTAGGTGACTCGGGACGAGTCACATGTCAGTGTTGGGGGCTTGTTGGCACTAGGTCGAAGAGGAAAGAAGGACAATCATGGGAAATAAAGCGTGTGGGAAACTGAAGTGACAAATGACAAAAGATTAGCACGCGCGAATACAAGAAAGTGTGCACAAAGGGAAGCGACAGTTGGAGGAAGAACAACACGCGCATGGGAGAAAAACCTAGTGTAAGAAGGGTTAGGGTTTTGGTAGTATTTTGTAAGTGGCTGAAGAGCCCGAAATGTATAAATACAGATACAAAAGTATCATAAGTAGTTATGATGTTGTTATTGTTGGTGTGATTATGGTTGTTGTTGTTGATTTTATGTTAGTTTTTATGAAGATGGCGATTGTTAGTGAGTGATTTTCCTGGGTATTGTTGTTGGCGATACATGAGGGGTTTGAATTGTATGAACTGTGTTTTGTAAGTTGTTGAGCAAGAAAGATATGAGGGAAGGTAGACCTGAGCATTAGACCGCAGACTGTAGAGCCTGGTGTGATCTAGTTCGCCTCACATAGATCTTACCCACTTTTGCGGAGAACCATAAGCGTGTGGCATAGGAAGATCAAGAACTACTATAATAAAAGAGCCAAGAGCCAAATCTTTGTGGACGTAGCCCAAGAGAGGTGAACCACGGTAACATCTGTGTAATGTGTTGAATGTTTGCATATCTTTAACTTCTTTCAAGAAATAGATAACTACGATTGATGAATAACCAAATGGTTTATATTTTGAGTTATATGCACGTGATTCCTGGGAACAAGTAGATTACAGTAACAGTTCGCAGAGCAGAGCCTTAATTAAAAAACCCTTTACCTCCTACTCTGTCATAGGTTGTAAACACCTGAGTCTTACAGTCAACCATCCTTAGCTATCTCGTGTGAGACTGCGCAATACCTTTCGAGCATTGCGCTGCTTTTTGGTTTACCAAGAGGGCCGATAGTTAGAGGCTTTGTTGGAACCCCAAATGACATGAACCTTGGGTCAATGACTCAGATAACCTGAGAAGGGAGTCGATAAAAAACCAACAGGGGGGTAGAGAGGGAGAGTGAGNTGGTAGATATAGGAGAGGGAGGACAAAGATAGAGAATGAAGGAAATGATTTTTAGGAGCGCGCACACATTCCTAGGAAGGCACATTCATTCTTAGAATAAAAAACTTTTAATCATAATACAATGTGTCTTCAAACAACTTGAAAGTGAAACTAAATATGTTTTAATGAAAATTTACGATATTTAAATATTAAATAAAATTTTCAATCCACTTACTTTGTTGGCATTGGTAATAGAGTTAGTTAAAGATAACAATAATACACCATTTAAAGTAATTAACAATAAAGGTATTGCATGCAAATCATTAAATTTTGTTTTTATAGAATTCTCTTTATTCACATAAAATAATTATTATCTAATTTATTTAGAAAAAAATAATATTAATACTATAATTATGGATAATTCAATTAATATGTAATTTTTTTTTTCTTTGAGTTTTGTCATTTCAATGTTAAATATAATTAATAAAATATGAAAAAACATTTTTTTAAAGATTTAGAAATATGTGTTTAAATTTATGGAGTTGTTTTTATATTTGGTTTTAGGTGGAATGTATACTTATAATCAATTTTTTTTTTTTTTTTTTTAATGTTTATTAATTCTCAATATGTTTATTTAATTTTATTTTAAATGTTTATTCAATTCTTAATATGTTTTTATATGTTTGTAAGTTTTTTTAATTACATTATGTTTATATTCGCTACTATTAATATAACAAATTAACAAATTTTTTTAGTATTAACATTAATCACATATTTTATGATTAATATTTTAAATTATTGGAAAGTTTATTTATTTTAATATTTTATGATTGATATTTTTAATTATTTGTAAATTAATTTGTTTTAAATTACAGATATTAAAAATAATTAGAAAAATTAAACAATAGATAGTCTTTCAATATTTAAGTTTAATGAATAATTTTAATTGAGTAATATGTTGAAGATTACAAATAATATTGTATTATTTTTAAGTGTGCAATGTTTGTGGCCTCATTAGTGCTTTAGTATTTAGTCTTAGCAAAGAGACTCTTAGTAAAGGGACTATGCAATGTGGTGACATTCTGATTATGCAATGTTTCAATGTGGTGACATTCTGATTATGCAATGTTTCAATGTGGTGACATTCTGATGTGAACTCAGGTATTACGGTTTGAAGAAATGGTGACAAAATTTATGTTAATTTTATTATTTTAATCTAACTATTAATTTCAAAGTACAAACTAGCTACTTTGAAATTATTAGATTAAAATACAAAACATAATTTTAAAGCTGATTTGCAATTATTACCATTGTTATTTTTTATATATAGACTTTTGTTTCTCACTAGTTGTATTTATTTTCTTAACCAGCCACGAAGACGACTTGGTAAATGAAGTTGTTAATGGTGTGTTGAAAAATGTGGAAGTCAGGGCAGTAGCCAGATATCAAGTGGGTTTGAATGAAAAGGTGAAAGATTTTGAAAATAAAGTTTTTTTGGAAAATCATCAAAGTGCAAAACCTCAAGTCGTGGGGATTGTTGGGGTCGGCGGAGTAGGAAAGACAACCCTAGCGAAAGAACTCTTCGATCGGAAGAGGGTAGATTACAGTAAATTTTGTAAATTTTGTTTTTTATCTAATGTGAGAGAAAATGCAAGGAAAGGCTTTTTAAATTCTTTGCAAAGGCAACTTCTTAAAAACTTGACTGGAACGGATGTGCTGATAAACAGTATTGATGAAGGTATAACAGCGCTTAAAAAACATCTCACATCTTATCCTGTCTTTGTAATTTTAGACGATGTAGATCAACTTAATCAGATTGATGCACTTTTGCCAGTTCGAGCTGATCTCCTCTCAGATAGCTTAGTACTCATTACATCTCGAGATGAAAAGGTGATCAAAAGCTCAGGAGTTGAGAACGCATCAATTTATCAGTTAACTGGGCTTAATGATCAACACTCCCGAGAGCTTTTCTGCGCCTATGCCTTCAACCAGCCCCATCCACTTTCAGGATTTGAATCTCTAGCAGATAACTTCTTAGAAGTCTGTGATGGATTGCCTTTATTTTTAAAAGTGTTTGGAGCACTTCTCTTTGGGAAATATGACAAATCTGATTGGAAAGACCCATTAGATAAACTTCAACAAGTACTTCCCGATGGGACACAAGAAAAACTTCAAATTAGTTACCAGAGCCTCCATATGGAGCAACAGCAGATGTTCTTAGACAGTGCATGTTTTTTCATAGGACAAAAGAGGGATACTGCCATAAGAATATGGGAGGGATCCGGCTGGAATGGTCGTTTGGGGTTTCGAACTCTAGAGGACAGATGTCTTTTGGAAGTGGACATTGAAAATAATATAGATATGCATGACCACCTTAGGGATTTTGGAAAAGCTGTTGCTGATGCTTCGTTGCCTCGTCGTCTTTTGCATTCTACCGCTATTAAGGATATGTTGGAGCAATTATCTGTAAGTGCTCAATCATTAATCTTATAGATTATTCCATAAAATTCAACCTTCAATTTGTAATTTTTTAATATTTTCCAAAAACGAAAAGTAATAACTATCATTTTTCAATTCAATTTTGTAATTTTTTTTATCATTTTCCAAAAATGAAAACTAATAACTTCATTTTTCCAGAATGAAC
>ML778124.1:948690-961558 GCA_009831015.1 Picea engelmannii | reverse complement strand
CAGGGATTGGATTAAGGGTTCCTACTCAGAAAGGAAAGAACTAAAACATCCTAATTCCTGTTTACTTTCCCTATGTTAATCAGAACTGGGTTAGAGATCCCTGCTTAGAAAGAAAGGAATCAGATTGCCTTGTTCTCTGTAGAATTCAATCTCACAAGTGTGCTAAACAGAAGTAAGGCCTAAGGCTCCTGCTTAGACAGAAAGAAACTAAGTGCTTTGTTTTCTGTTAGATAGAGTTTATTGTTTCTGCATGATTATTTCCATGAAAGAGTATTGACACTGAATCTCTGTTGAGGATAAGGGTCCTGTTCTCTGATTGCAAGATAGTTGTTCTTTCCCATTGCAATGATGCTTTAAAATGTAATCCAGGATTCTTAATTTAGCTGTGAAGAATTGCAATTAGGGAGATTTCTTTCCTGTGATCTAATTCAGAACTTCAGTTCACTTCAGCAGTTATAGATAGAATAATTTCTTTACTACAACACTAAATGCTTTTGAAGTTGAGCATATACAGTGCGTGGCTATCTTTGAAACAAAAGACTTCTCTGGGTTGATAATTTATGTTTCACTTGGTTGTTTGAAATTAATTAAGCAATTATAGTGACCAACACAACCCACTGGGGGCAACTGGAACCAAGGGAACCAAAACCCCCAAGGGGGCAATAATAATAATAAACACCAAGGGTGAAATAATGTTAAAACCATCTTCCCTTGCGCCCTTTGTGGTGAGTTCGTCCATTACACTCATCATTGCTCCCATATCGCTGATTTCAAACGGTTGAAAGACTCCAGTAGTCTTCCCCATTCCCCTGCACAACCTGCCCCTCAACAGGCACCACAACAATACGTGCATCAACCCCCTCCCGCCATTCTGCAAAATCCTATTCCACATCAAGGTGTGATAAACACCCAACAGGACACACAGCATCCCCCACCTCAGGTGGGACAATACCTCAACCCCAACAATCCAGCAGATCAGACAATTCTCCTCACCAGTGAGAAAGAAATCCTTCTGCAAACGCGTAGTCGTTAGTATCATGCATCCGCTGAGTCTACCCCCATCCCCTTAGAGACAAAATCTCCACCAATGGGACCCCCGTTGGTGATCCCTCGTCCTTCCGCCGAACCACCACTTCGTATCCCTCGCATCCCATTGTGTAGGAATGTCCACAACCCATAGGCTAGGGCAGCTCATAACTACAGTTTGGTAGACGACTTAGCACAATCCCCGGCTGCCATGTCAGTCTTGGAAGTCCTACAGACTTGTCCTACACAGCGGAAATCATTACTTTCCACCTTGCGGGCAGTCGAACCTGCAGATACCCGACTCATCACCTTCGATCTTGATAGCGGAGAACCTCGTCTTCCCACCTTGATCACTTTTCAAATACCAGTAAAAATACGGAACATCACAGTTCATCGGTGTATCATCGATGAAGGTGAATCTACATGCATCATGTCCAAAACAGTATGGCAGAAACTTCGTTCCCCGGAACTCATACCCTCTGCCATCACGTTACGAGCTTATGACGGTCGACCATCCTCTCTTGAAGGGATCTTCCAAAATGTCCCCGTTGAACTCGGGGGCAAGACTATTCTCATCGATATCGAAGTTATCGATGCCCCACTTGATTATAATATCTTGTTCGGTCGTAGCTACATGTACGCTATGAAGGCAGTGGCATCATCCGTCTTTCGCACAATGATGTTCCCCCACAATGGGAAGATCGTGACCATTGACCAAGTCTCACATTATGAGCCTAACCCATCTGCAAACATCGATAAAATTCTTCCTCTCATCCACACCAACCAAGACGCATATCCACTCGTCGAGATGGGTCCTGGGATTTTCAAAGATCCATCATTGTTAGGGACATACCATGGATCACCACCACTCCTTTATCCTGCTAATCAAGTATGCGTCATCTCATCTAACGGAACTCACACAGAGGATGTTCTTCCTCCTCAGGAGGCTTCAGTAATTCCTGACGTCCCAATAGTCACAGAACCACTCCCGCTGGAGCCTCCTGCGCACTCGTCGACCTCAATAGTCCACGAATCCACATCCCCTCAAGGGCATAGTCCCGTTTGGGAGACAGTCCCCCAACCACTCACTCAAATTCCCTTCTTTTACCCTCCACCAGGTATCGAAGCTTTTCAGGTAGCCGCAACGCTCACACTACCTAATATGGTGTTAGCAATCCCAGTTTGGTATTTACACCCACCAGAGATGGTCCCTCAACCATCCCTTCCCCCACAGGAAGGACTCCCCATGATGATTCCCATCCTTACCCCCACCACCCCCCCACTCACTAACCCCCCTGCTACAACTGGGGGCAGGAGAAAGAATAAAGATCCCACCACTCCACTTCCTCCACGCATCCCACCACCTTGCGCACTATGTGAGAAAGAGGGCCACCAAACCAACAATTGTCCATCACTACCTGAATTATGAAATTTGATCCCCCTCAATCCCACTCCCCCAACACCCACCACTACTACTAGTCCCACCACTACTACCCACCCTTCTAGTAGTAAAGGGTTGAGGACCAAATACGTGTGTGCTATATGTTCAGAGTATGGCCATTATACCCATCATTGCCTAGCACTACCATGCTTTCGGCAGACATTAGCTGCGGTACGCCAGAACTTCCAGAACAACCCCAGCCCTGCTACGTCCTCCTCAACCAATATCACTGACATTCATTATGTCACTACTTCAGTCAATGAACGTATGAGACGCCCTTGCTCTCTCTGTGATTCATTAGCTCATTTTACATACCAGTGTCCTATGATTCTCGAATACAGGCAACGTCAATTGGCCTTGCTTCATCGACCCATAGAGGAAATAATTGACATTACCGCGTCACTAGAGGATCTTCATGTCATTTCTCCCAAGCCTGAGGCACTCCCAACGCCTCTATGGTTCTTCAATGACGTCTATGAGGATTTACCCCGCAACCCCCCCAACTCTCCTGCTCATCCCGCCCCGGACACTCTCCACCCAACCACCACGGGTACCCCACAGTACTTCAATATATGGTTTATGTCGAGTGAACCCTCCCCATCTCCTAGCATTGTTCCCCCTGCTTCTCCATCAGGGGGCGACCACACTGTCACCAAGATCACTCCTCATGACCCCTTGTATTCCTGGAATTTCCAATGCGACAAGGAAATACTGGAAGACCTAAACCACCCGGACTCTCCCTGGGATGCGCTACATCACTGCGCACTCTTCTCTCCACAGAAAGCCCCCATGCCTCCTAACCAAAACCTCATTTACGCGATCGAAACCAAGGATTTTATCCCATCAGGACCTATTGATTGGTTCAACAATCCCATTCCTACCCTTGATGCTTTTGAAGAAGGTAATATGGCCAACATTCCCCCCACCATCAAAATCGACATTTCCATTAAAAATGACATCGTCGAAGAAATCATCGTTGGAGCTGCTTGCACTCCTCAGGAAATCGACGCATATAAATCCCTCTTCCAGGAATATAGGGATATTTTCGCCTGGTCATACACGGAAATGCTTGGCCTCAATCCCTCTATTGTCGAACATCGCATCGACACCTAGCCCAACATCACACCAATTCGCCAAAAACAACGACCGCTACACCCATCCAAAGCCGCGGCTATCAAAGTTGAAATTGATAAATTACGCGCTGCCGGGTTTATTTACCCCATCGCTTATACCTCGTGGGTTTCCAACCCTATAACCGTCGACAAAAAACAGGTCACTATCCGCATTTGCACTGACTTTCACGATCTCAATAACGCATGTCCCAAAGACAACTTTCCAACACCTTTCATTGATCAAATTATCGACGACAGTGCCGACCACGAGGCTCTCTCCTTTATGGACGGATTCTCTGGCTATAACTAAATTCAAATCCACCCAGCCGATCAGTATAAAACTGCATTCACTACCCCGTGGGGTACTTTTTCATATCGTGTCGTGCCTTTTGGCTTAAAGAATGCTGGCGCCACTTTCCAGTGGGCAATGACATACATCTTTCACGATCTGGCTAATATCATCCTCGCCTACTTGGACGACCTCACAGCTCGATCCAAGAAGTGTACCTAGCATCTTGATGATTTACGAATCATCTTTCAATGGTGTCGTCAGTACAACATCCGCTTGAATCCTCTCAAGTGTGTGTTCTGTGTCATCGCAGGGCGCCTCCTCGGTTTTATTGTTTCCCAAAGCGGTATTACCGTAGACCCCCTCAAAGTCCAAGCTATCATCGAAATTCCACCTACCAGAATTTACGGCAACTTCAGAGTCTACAGGGCAAAGCTAACTTTATTAGACGCTTTGTCCTAGATTATGCCATATGCGCACACGATTTCCTCCACTTACTACGTCACGATATCCCTTTTCATTGGGACGACCATGCCCAACAATGATTTGACGATCTTAAAGCAACGCTTTCAAACACACCTTTAATTAGTGCAACTGACTATAATCGCGACTACATCCTCTACGTATCAGCATCAGCTGTATCAGTATGCGGCGTCCTCGTCCAGCTCGAAGATGACAATCGTGAACACATCATTTATTACGTTAGTAAGAACCTCTCAGGACCACCCTTGAAGTATAAACACGAAGAGAAACTTGCTCTTGCAGTTGTCCTCGCAGTCCAGAAACTGCGCCATTACATTCTGCTTCCCACCACCAAGGTCGTCGCAGATTCCAACCCTATGCAGTACTTGCTCAGCCGACAACAAGTTAACGGAAAATTCGCTCGATGGATCATTATCCTTCAGGAGTACGACCTTGATTTCTCAACACCTAAGAGTAAGAAGGCCCTCGTTCTCGCCGAACTTGTCATGGCCCTCCCCTCTGACACCAAAAGTGCCCCCGTCAATACAGACTTTCCCGACGAACATCTCTTTTACATTACTTCGGATGATCCTTGGTACGGAGACCTTATCGTCTACCTCTGAACTCAAAAGTTTGGTAACCACCTTTCATGAGATGATCGTCGACGTATTCGCCATCAGGCCCCCCGCTACCTTCTCATCGGAGACATCCTATACTGGCAGGGCGTCGACACCATTCTTCGTCAATGCCTGACTATTGACGAGGCCGATCGAGTCTTAAACGACTACCACAGCGGCACATGTGGGGCCACCTTTCGGGTATATACACTGCTCAAAAGATAATCCAAGCCAATTACTTTTGGCCTACCTTGTTTCATGATTGCATTCATGCCGTGAAACAATGTGAGCAATGTCAGCTCTACGCCAACAAAGCCCGAGCTCCCCCCGCTCTTCTTCACCCTGTCATTATTGCCGGCCCTTTTTGTAAATGGGGCATCGACTTTATGACTTGTAATCCCCCCTCCAGCAATGTCCACAAATACATCGTTGTTGCCGTTGATTACTTCACCAAATGGACCGAATCTATGCCCACTTTCAACAACACCGCTGACACTGCAGCGTGTTTTTTCTCTAACCACATTATATCCCGCTTTGGAGTACCCCTCCAACTCGTTTCCAACCATGGAAAACACTTAGAAAATGAGACTATCGTCGAACTCTCATCTCAGTTAGGCTTCTCTCACGAGTTTGCCTCACCATATTACCCTCATTCCAACGGACAAGTCGAGGCAGTAAGTCGAGGCAGTTAACAAAGTCCTCAAGACCATGTTACAGTGCACGGTTAATAAACATAAAACCAATTGGCATCATATGTTATTTTCTACGCTATGGGATTTTCGAACGACTGTGAAGACCGCTACTGGTTTCACACCGTTTCATTTAGTCCATGGGGTCGAGGCAACTCTTCCCATCGAGTGCGAAATTCCCACCTTACGCACCGCAATTGAGCTATTACCTGACACTGCTCCAATGGAGCAGCGCTTGTTGAACTTGGAGTCTTTGGATGAAGATCGTCGATATTCCTTACAGAACAACGAGGCAGCTAAAAAATGATCCAAGGCTACCTTTGATCGCCATGTCAACCTTCGATCATTCCGCAAAGGCGACCTCGTCATGGCTTATGATATCACTCATGATACCTTTGGCCATGGCAAATTCGAATCACTTTGGCATGGCCCTTACATTATCCAACATTGCCTCACCAAAGGCGCATACATCCTGGCCTCCCCCGAAGGCCTCTCTCTCAAGGAACCCGTCAATGGGTTGTATCTCAAGAAATTCTATGCTTAAAAGTAGTCATTCTACTTTAGGTTATTTCTTTTTCTAGCGTTTTTAATCTTTTTTTCTCCTCCCCTCTTGTCTAAACTATCCTTTGTGCTATTGACAGATGCTTCCTCCACCATCCTACCGCATCGGTTATGCCGACGGCGCCATTCGTTGGACACAAAATCTCGCTCTCGCTGCTTGGGCTCTCTACACCCCCTCACATGAAATGCTCCATTCAAGTGGCATATGTTTGGGGTCAGCAACCAACAACAAATCCGAATACACTGCTGTCATTGGCCTCCTGGCCGATGCCCAACATCATCATATTCGTCACCTTAATGTCTTTCTTGACTCTCAACTAGTCATTCTCCAGCTCAACAATGTGTACTGTGTATGCGATCCGTGCCTCTTTTGCAAATACCTACAGGTTAGGCTGTTATCTCGACATTTTGATTCCATTACATTTACACATATTCCAAGACAATTGAATCAAATCACAGATACCCTAGCTAATATTGTGTTAGAATGGAATATATCACATCAAGCTACCTCTACACATACATAAACACATCACAAAAACTTGTCACAACATATATGTAGAATGGATGTAATCAACTCATCAACAAAAAACATGTAGACAACATAAGGATCTCAAATATGTATACTCATGTATATATAAAGGCCCATCAGGCCATCCGAATGTTTACATACAAAAATACATGTATCCGCAGGCCAATGCAGCACCTCGGTACAAAAATGGGCTCACCAGCCTATATACAAAAAAAAAAAAAAAGATATACATCATGCACCACTCATGGTGCCTCTATTGCGCCACCACCTGCTCCTCCCTCAGGCGGTGGCATCCCACCACCACCTGCCCTAGGCGGTGGTGGTCCACCCCCTACAGGACCCTCCTGCCCTGGCGGCAAGTGTCCACTCGTCATAGTAGCAAGCACTGCTACTCGTCGCACTATGGACCGCCATGGTGTCGGTACCCCCACACAATGCTCCAGGAAACTCTCATCCTGGATGTGCGACCACATGCCCTCAGGCACATCCTGTAAAACCGTCTCCAGACAATAGCGTATATCATCAAAATCCACTTCGGCCGCTGCCGGAGGAGCGTGTGATGGCCCCGCACCAGGGTCATCGAACCGATGCCTCCTCGCTGCCCTCTCTGGCTCAGCTGGTTGCCTCGCGGCATCCTCCCACCAACGTCTCTCTCCCCGCGGCAGTCTCTCCATCTCCCGTCGAGCCGATGCTCTCTGCAACTCTACCTCACGCCCGCGAGGTGCCACATCTGCACATACAAACAACCAATAGATAGTATCAGTATCTATATCATAAACATAGATGACTATCTCAAAAAATACACAACCATACATATCTACATCATCAATCAACATACCTCGATGATCAAAAACCTCCCCAGGAGGTAGCACCATATCCGGATCATCTCGAAAGTCCACCCTGGCATAGGGGTACTGCAAAATCACCTGCGGCATTTGCCGCCACACCTGTGCTGCCTATGCCGAAAAGAAGTGGCCCCCTTCGCCACCACCATGGCAAAGCAATACAGTCGACCACTGCCTCAACCGCGGCTCTCGTGCCCCAGGCACACTCAATAGAATCCTCGGGCACAACATCGGCACCCTCTCTAGAAACCAGGCCAGGATGGACCCGAAAGCAAACTCCCCTACACTAACAGTGGTCCAATTGCGCCACCATCCACGCATGCAGTGTCAGCCCCCAAGCGAAACGCTCTCCAACCAACACTCTCTCCAGCACCAGCAGCTGGCCACCACTAATCCGCTGGGTCACCAGTGACCCATATACCCGAACAATCATCGCTGCTATACAACGATGCGCCAGGGAATTTGTTAGTGATATTTCTTGTCTCGGGACAAGAAATAGAAACAAGACAACGAAAGTCCCGAACCCCCGAGAGTTAATAGGGAGCATCCATCTGGAAAGGATGCGTGGCAAGAGATCAACGCTATCGGGGAGGGTCCTGATAGGGAAGCGTCCATCGAAGTTGAAGCCATCAGGATATCGGGGATCTCGGGGACGAGTGATTCGTGCACTTCAAAATTGCGATCGTGAAACCCCGATCGGTGGGGAACAACTGTCAGTCATGGTGGGACCGAGCGGAGCACCATAGTGCGGGAGCGAGTTGTCAACTGGGTGGAGGTCAAGCTCATTGGAATTTCGGGGTTCTTAGAGGCGAGGTAACCATTGCATTAAACACTTCGATATCGCGATAAGCGATATCCCGACACCAAGAGTGTGGGGCCACAGAAGTTGACGGAGGACAGGTGGCAGGATTTCACGATGGGGAAGGGACCGTTGACAGGTCAAGGGCCATGAGCCATCGGTGATCGGAGATTTGCGAGTCTAGAGGACTTGTGAATCGTGACATCGCAAGTGCCGAAACCCCGATAAGAGGGTAAGGCCAAGGTCATGGAGGCATGGTCATATGTGAAAGGAGCTGATCGCCGATTGGGGATTGGGGAGGTAAGGAGTTCTCGACAACAGGAACCCCGAACACCGATACAGAGTTGGGGATAACCACGGTCAGGTGATGAAGGCCGTGAAGGGATTGGAAAGGACCTGTGGAGCGGGTTGTTGCAGCAATGATTCTCGAGGGAATCCAAGGAGCTGTTCGGCTCACAATAGGGGATTTAAAACGATCCTGAAAGAAGGAAAGCATGGTGATGTCCCAGGTACCAATTCGATGCAGGCTGGATCCCAGTACCTGCTGGAGATTAATGAAGAAAAGAGAGTGTTAGCGATATTTCTTGTAAGGGGGATAGAATGCAAAGGAAGGGGTTAAAAACCCACTTATCCTAAGTTTTGAATGCTAATGCGCCTGTGGTAAGCGACAAGCAAGTATGGGCGGCAGAGATTCACGTGCCTGGATCAACGGTGCATAAAAGATTACGGACCCCCCTTGCCTTTCTACCTTTAAGCCGAGGGGGGGGGGTCCGGAATCGAGGGCCCATCTCTTCAACGGTCCTGATCGGAGCGCCCAGATCAATGACGCTCAAGGCATTTCCGGACCCCCCTGCCTTTCTACCTTTAAGCCGAGGGGGGGGGGGTCCGGAATTGGGCACACAGCTTCCCAACGGCCAAGATCTAAGCGCCCGGATCAACGGCGCTCGCGTGATCCCATCCTTCTCAGCTGCTCTATGTTTAACTAACGTGGGCCCTTCCCCCGTTATGTCATCTTCCTGAGCTGCCTCTTCCTCGTTTCCATGTGTCATCTGTCTATCCCCGCTTTAGTCCAGGTGGTCCCTTCTCCATCTCATCATTCATGTACCACCTGCCATGTGTCCCTCTCCTTTCCACAATAGCCTGCACCAAAGAGTGCCCCTTATATCTCATCACCTACCCCCTCCACTTATCGTCTTCCGCCATGTAGCTTCCCCTGTCACCTCCCTCACACCTCATCACTCCTTATTCCACCCTCACGGCTTTGGTGCCACCACCCTTCATTATGCGCTAATCCTCTGCACCTGCCTCCACGCATATTCATCAGGCCAATCAGCCAACCTAGGTGTCAGTACAAGGGGCCTTCCACGTCACTAAAGGTGCCGAGTTGGCTTCGCTGTCCTCAATCTCAATAGAGCAGTTATTGAAGCAGTTGGTGGTGGTTAGACATTGCCTCCGCCATAATGGGAAAGTCCGGCGGTGAATTAAAGGCACGTCGATTCGTCCACGGAGCTGTCAGGAGTTCGATTGCGTCCGCCATTGGTGCACAGTTATTCAGAGATTGCAGGTGCAGATGGTCAGAAGCCATGCAGACGTAAAGTTTAATGCAATGTCTCGGTTTTGTTGCTGTGGTTGCTTTGAGTATATGTAGGCATTTTCGCCATTTTGATATCTATCGATGGTAGAGCAGAGCTCCCTACTGTAAAGTTTAACAAACATCCTAGTTTGTTGGATATGCATCTATACATGAGATATCTTATTTTATGACAGACAGTTTTTCTCACTCCATCTAATTTTCGTCTCATGCTAAGAGAGTTTGTGATAGACTGAGTCGTGCGAATTATTGCAGTTCTGTTGTGATAAATGATTTATCGTTGCATTATTGTATTCTCTGGTTTTTTGTATTTAAGTGCAAGAAGACCTTGCGTTTGGATGCCTTCTTCTACAGTCTGTTAGGAATCTGTTGTTTATAACAGACCCTCGCACTCTTCCCATATAATTCCTCCGCCTGTTCACCCTTTACTACAACTCACTGTCTGAAGTTTATAAAGACCTCACTCACCTATGCATGCCTGGCCTAGTTTGGAGTTGGAATGATATCGTTTTGAGTTGGCTTCCATTCGATCACCCCATCTAAAAACAAATCGTGACATAAAACTGATGGGTGTCGAGCTCTGCTCCTGATAGCAATCCGGGAGTGACTTCCGACGCTAACATTTCTGGCGCCGTTGCCAGGGATTATGTTGAATATTTTCCCCGGGATTGAACGACAATGATTAGCTAATTCTGAAGGTGCATCAGATATCAGAATTATCAAGATTGCTGCTATGCACCTGGCGACTCCATTGTGATGACTCCGCTGGGGAGAAACTTCTCTATCAATTGTGGCTTTCAGAGGCAGACACACGCGGTCGCATCCAAAGCTTCCCTTGGCTACACTTGTAACTGATCCAGAGGTCGTTCTCAGAAAAGGAAAGGCCCCTGAAGAAGAAGATTCTACCGCCGAAACAGGTAATCCGCCATCTCCTTTTGTTAGAACTCGTTTTCCTCCTCCTTAGTTTCTTGATAGACCTCCTTCAGAGGTTTCCCGCTTCCTGAATTTTGGGAGTGTTCTTGCTGAGTTTTCCCCTCCCGGTCTGGGATTGGAGGGAGAAATCCTTGTCACTCCCCTCTCCTCTGAATCTGTACCTTGGCGTAGACCTATGACCATAGAAGATTTCCCCACTCCTGCACAAGGAGGAGCACCTGCTAACTTGAGCTCGGTAGCCTGTTGCTTGAATCACCTCTTGTTTCCCACTCCACTCCGATATTCATTCCCGGTAGCCCCTTTGCAAACTCCTTCTCCTCCAAATTCTCCTCCACCTTATATTCCTATGGCCGGCGCCAATCCCCCTCTGAATAGAATGGACACCATAGTTGCTGCTAGGTACGCTCCCTTGATCTTACCTAATCCCACGAATCCTTTCCCTGCTAGAGATTACTTGAAATATATGCCCAAGTTCACCGGGGAAGGGGACATAACTGCAGAAGAGCACCTGGCTGCTTTCTACAGTTATGCTGATAACCTGAACATTGGAGATGAAGATGTCTGGATGAGGGTTTTTGTCCAGAGCCTAGATGGTGAGGTAAGGAAATGGTTTAGAGGATTATCCCCCGGATCTATTGCTGGAATTGACGCCTTGGATAATGCTTTCCTGAGGCAATGGGGAGATAAGAAGGATTTCATGTATTACATGACAGAGTTTGGCTCGTTGAAGAGAAAAGAAGGAGAGTCTGTTTCCGACTTCTTCAAGAGATTTAATAAAATGTATAACAGAATCCCTGCTGAGATAAAACCCTCTGAAGCCTCTGCAATGATCTCTTACTCTAGCTCTTTTGATCTTGATTTCTGCCTACTGCTGAGAGAGAGAAGAGCTGCTACGCTAGCCCACATGCAGGATGCAACCGTGGAGGTCGAATCTAACATATTGGCTGTCAACCAACTCAGAAACACAGGTGATAGAAGTACGTCCAAGAATAGGCCTGAAGCTTCCTCATCTAGTTCCTCTCCCCTGCCCCATCAGACAGATGAGACAGCTAGAGAAATAAAATCGATTGCTGACAAGGTAGAAAGGTTGGAACTAGAAGGGAAACCCATGTATAGAAGTCCCCAAAAAAATGATAATAGAGGTTTCAGACGACCTGCTAACCATATGCCTTAGGTTTTCCCGAGGGAACAAAGGGGAAAGAACAGAGAAGATCAAAGGGTTCAAGCCGCCCTCCAAAATAACCTAGTTGATCACGAGGAGAGTGAGGAGATAGACGAGTTTGGCCTTGAAATTCACTGTATTGAGGAAGCTCCCCCTTTTCCTCATTTGACGCAGTCCGCGTATGATGAATCACTGATGAGTGCTCAAATTCATGAGTTGGGGAAAGAACATAGGGCTGGTCACACTTCTAACAGGTATAATCTCAGATTGAGAAGGAAAGAAGGAGACCTCGACAGCTCAGACCAGCCCCTCATAGCAGAGAGGCCTATTAAAGCTGCAGCTGCCATAGCTAAAGAAAATAAGACTCAGAGTTCTTCACCAGCAATCGGAGAGCCTTTCACTGAGGTAAGAGAAGCTCCTAAACCTACCCCCTCCTTCAATTTTGAGCATGAGATTCATAAGATTAGGATTCCTGTACCTCTCTCTGAGCTAGTTAAAAATGAGGACTTCAAAAGGTCCCTCTCCAAGTTGCTACAATCTGAATCCCCCCAGCCCCCCTCTCACTCAGTAAACCTTCAAGATGAGAAACCAACCGTCATCTTAGGCCCCATGGTAGAAGACAGAGATGAATCGTCCTGCCCCTTCTACACATCCCTGAACATACATGATAAGTACTGCATAACTGCCTCATGGATTCGGGGGCTTCCCATAACCTTATGCCAAAAATAGTCATGGAAGAATTGGGACTGGAGGTGACAAGGAATTATCATGATTTATATTATTTCGATTCAAGGAGAGTGCAGTGTCTAGGA
>ML778124.1:934007-946660 GCA_009831015.1 Picea engelmannii | reverse complement strand
ATGCCAAAATTCCATTTGGGTTGATGAATGCAGGAGCAATGTTTCAGCGGGCCATGGATATAGCCTTCATCGGGGAAAAGGACCAGTTCGTAGTGATCTATCTGGATGATATCACGGTCTTCTCCAGGACAGACAAGGAGCACCGCTGTCATCTGAAGAGAGTCTTCTTGAAGTGTCAAAGGTTTGGCCTATCCCTGAACCCCAATAAATATTTGTTTGCTATGCAGGAGGGGAAGTTATTGTGACATATAGTATCGGCAACAGAGGTGAGAATTGATCCCAGCAGGGTGAAGGCAATTCAAGCCTTGTCACTTCCCAGGTCTAAAAATGAGGTTCAGGCCTTTTTGGGGAAAATTAATTTTCTAAGGAGGTTTGTCTCAAATTTTGCCAAGCTAGTGAAACACATCACGACCATGCTCAGGAAGGGAAACAAAGTGAAATGGACCGCTGAGCCCAGGGCCTCTTTTGACCAAATTAAAAAGGCATTGACTGAGGCACCTGTGCTTATCAGTCCTGACTATTCCAAAGAGTTCCTAATTTTCTCCTTTGCTTCTTTTGATACAGTGGCGGCGGTCTTATTGCAGAAAAATGAGGAAGAGCATGAGCAGCCCATCGCCTTCTTCAGTAGGGCGTTAAGAGACGCAGAGAGCAGATATGAAATCATGGAAAAGCAGACCTATGCCTTAGTGAAATCTCTTAAAGCTTTCAGAGTCTATGTCCTGCATTCAAAAGTAACAACATATGTCCCTTCAGCTTCCGTGAAGGACATCCTTGTGTAGCCCGACGTAGATGGGAAAAGAGGTCGATGGATCGCAAAAATTCTGGAATTTGACTTGGAAATAAAGCCCACCAAGCTGGTTAAGGGGCAAGGCCTAGCCAAGCTACTGGTTGAATCCAATTGTGAAGCCTTGGGTGTCAATTTCCTCAACACTCGCTCAGGAACTCAACAGACTGAGTTGCCCAGCCAATTCCCTCAAGATGGCTTATCGCTGGCCGATTGCGCCTGGTATCGTGACATCCTGTACTTTCTATAGTAATTGAAGCCTTCAGATGGAATGGGTAAAAGCAGGGCAAGAGTTTTAAAGCTAAAGGCGGTCAGGTACTGTCTCATTGAGAAAGTTTTGTACTGGAGAGATCCTTTGGGGATGCTGCTGAGATGTTTGAACCCACCAGAAGCCCAGAAAGTTATGTTTGATTTCCATGAAGGCCTTTGTGGGGGGCATCATTTCTAGAAAACCATAGCTGATAAGATCCTCAGGACTGGATATTACTGGCCTACTTTATTCGCTGATGTCTGCAGAGGGACCAGAGATTGCATCAAGTGTCAAAAGTTCTCAGGAAAGCAATAGCTCAAATCGCTGCCATTGAAACCCATAGTAGCTTCGGCACCTTTTTAGTAGTGGGGGTTGGACTTCATTGGAGAAATTCATCCTCCCTCAAGCGGTCAACACAGATGGATCCTGACAGCAACAGATTATTTCACCAAGTGGATAGAAGCTGTCCCCACTAGAAGTGCATATCACAAAGTTATTATCGGCGTCCTGGAAGATATCATGGCCATATTTGGCCGTCCCAGCAGGATCGTCACCGATAATGATGCTTCTTTCAAGTCTGAGCCTCTAATCAAGTTCTGTGAGCAGTTCCAGATCTCACTAATTCACTCCACTCCCTACTATCCCCAGGGCAATGGTTTAGCAGAGTCCTCCAACAAAAGCCTAATAAGGATCATCAAAAAGCTGTTGGAAGACAACAAAAGGGCCTGGGATTCAAAATTGAAGTTTGCTCTATGGGATGATCGTGTGACAACAAATAAATCTCTGGGCACTTCGCCTTTTCAGCTAGTCTACGAAGCAGAGGTGGTTTTTCCTACTCAGCTCGCCCTACCCTGTGGCGAAATTATTTCAAGACTATGAGGGAGAAACAGATCATATGATGAGAAGGATTCACCAGATAGTAGAAGTACAGTAGATTAGAGAGCAGGTGAGGACCACAACTCATAATCACCAGGAAAAGATCAAGCAGGCTTTCGACAAGAAGGTCAAGAAAAAGGAGTTCGAGATTGGGGATTTGGTGCTCAAGTGGGATGCCCCCAGGCAAGATAAAGGAAAACACGGCAATTTCGACGCTCTCTGGACTGGCCCCTTCAAAATCTCTGAGGTTTCCTCAAACAATACATATGGGTTGCAAGGTCTGGAGGGCGAAGAAGATTTCAACAACCTAGTGAATGGGCATTTCCTGAAAAAATGTTTTATTTGAGCCTTAGACGACTCCTCTGTTTGTAAATATTATCTTTTAGTTCTTGTTTAGTTTCTTTTTGTATATTTTCGGCCTAATAAGTGACTCCATAGCCCAATAGCAAGGCACTGAAGCTGCGGAAGGAGTTCTTAGAGCATCGCAGGGATGACTCTGTCCCCCCTGGAGCCTAATGTTAGCTATATTTCTTGTCTCGGGACAAGAAATAGAAACAAGACAGCGAAAGTCCCGAACCCCCGAGAGTTAATAGGGACTATCCATCTAGAAAGGACGTGTGGTAGGAGATCAACGTTAACGGGGAGGGTCCCGACAGGAAAGAATCCATCGGATTTGAAGCCATCGGGATATCGGGGATCCCAGGGACGAGTGATTCGTGCACTTCAAAATTGCGATCTGCGAAACCCTGACCGGTGGGGAACAACTGTCAGTCATGGTGGGACCGAGCGAAGCACCATAGTGCGGGAGCCAGTTGTCAACTGGGCGGAGGTCAAGCTCATTGGAATTTCGGGGTTCTTGGAGGTGAGGGAACCGTTGCATTAAACACTTCGATATCGCGATAAGCGATATCCCGACACCAAGAGTGTGGGGCCATGGAAGTCGACGGAGGACAGGTGGCAGGCTTTCACGATGGGGAAGGGACCATTGACAGGTCAACGACCATGACCCATCGGGGATTAGAGATTCGCAAGTCTGGAGGACTTGTGAGTCGTGACATCGCAAGTGCCGAAACCCCGATAGGAGGGTAAGGCCATGGTCGCGGAGGCATGGTCATATGTGAAAGGAGATAATCGTAGATCGGGGATTGGGGAGGTAAGGAGTTCTCAACAGCAGGAACCCTGAACCCCAATACAGAGTTGGGGATAACCATGGTCAGGTGCTGAAGGCCGTGAAGGGATTGGAAAGGACCTCTGGAGCGGGTTGTTGCAGCAGTGATTCCCGAGGGAATCCAAGGAGCCGTTCAGCTCAGAAGAGAGGATTTAAAATGATCCTGAAAGCAGGAAAGAACGGTGATGTCCCAAGTGCCAATTCGATGCGGACTGGATCCCAGTACCTGCTGGAGATTAATGAAGAAAAGAGAGTGTTAGCGATATTTCCTGTAAGGGGGATAGAATGCAAAGGAAGGGGTTAAAAACCCACTTGTCCTAAGTTTGGAATGCTAATGCACCCGTGGTAAGCGACAAGCAAGTCTAGGCGACAGAGATTCGCGTGCCCGGATCAACGGTGCATAAAGGATTCCGGACCCCCCCTGCCTTTCTACCTTTAAGCTGAGGGGGAGGGTCTGGAATCAAGGGCGCATCTCTTCAACGGTCCTGATCAGAGCGCCCGGATCAACGACACTCAAGGCATTTCCGGACCCCCCCTACCTTTCTACCTTTAAGCCAAGGGGGGGGGGTCCAGAATCGGGCGCACAACTTCCCAACGGTCGAGATCTAAGTGCCCGGATCAACGGCGCTCGCGCGATCCCATCCTTCTCAGCTACTCTATGTTTAACTAACGTGGGCCCTTCCCCCATTATGTCATCTTTCTGAGCCGCCTCTTCCCCGTTGCCATTTGTCATCTGTCTATCCCCGCTTTAGTCCAGGTGGTCCCTTCTCCATCTCATCATTCATGTACCACCTGCCATGTGTCCCTCTCCTTTCCACAATAGCCTCCACCAAAGAGTGCCCCTTATATCTCATCACCTGCCCCCTCCGCTTATCATCTTACGCCATGTAGCTTCCCCTGTCACCTCCCTCACACCTCATCACTCCTTATTCCACCCTCACGACTTTGGTGCCACCACCCTTCATTATGCGCTAATCCTCTGCACCTGCCTCCACGCATATTCATCAGGCCAATCAACCAACCTAGGTGTCAGTGCAAGGGGCCTTCCACATCACTAAAGGTGCCGAGTTGGCCTGGCTGTCCTCAATCCCAATAAAGCAGTTATTGAAGAAGTTGGTGGTGGTTAGACATTGCCTCCACCATAATGGGAAAGTCCGACGGCGAATTAAAGGCACGTCGATTCGCCCACGAAGCTGTCAGGAGTTTGATTGCGTCCACTGTTGGTGCATGGTTATTCAGAGATTGCAGGTGCATATGGTCAGAAGCCATGCAGACGCAAAGTTTAATGCAATGTCTCGGTTTTGTTTCTGTGGTTTCTTTGAGTATATGTAAGCGTTTTTTCCATTTTGATATCTATCGATGGTAGAGCAGAGCTCCCTACTGTAAAGTTTAACAGACATCCTAGTTTGTTGAATATGCATCTGTACATGAGATATCTTGTTTTATGACAGATATTTTTTCTCACTCCATCTAATTTTCGTCTCATGCTAAGAGAGTTCGTGATAGACTGACTCGCGCGGATTATTGCAGTTCTGTTGTGATAAATGATTTATTGTTGCATTATTGTATTCTCTAGTTTTCTGTATTTAAGTGCAAGAAGACCTTGCGTTTGGATGCCTTCTTCTACAGTCTGTTAGGAACCTGTCATTTATAACAGACCCTTGCACTCTTCCCATATAAGTCCTCCGCCTGTTCACCCTTTACTACAACTCACTGTCTGATGTTTATAAAGACCTCACTCACCTATGCATGCCTGGCCTAGTTTGGAGTCGGAATGATATCGTTTTGAGTTGGCTTCCATTCGATCACCCCATCTAAAAACAAATCGTGACATTAAACTGATGGGCGTTGGGCTCTGCTCCTGATAGCAATCTGGGAGTGACTTCCGACGCTAACATTTCTGGCACCGTTGATATACTCACCACCGTCCCGGACATAAAGTTCTGACCTGAACAATATCTCCAGCCAATATCAGCGAGCAAAGTACTCCTATGCAGCACCAGCTCCACCGGTAAGGGCATTCCCCGAAAGGGGAGCCCAGTCAAGAAATATACATCCTCCACTGCAGTGAAGGGGATCTGCTCTCCTCGCACGAGGAAGCAGTGCAGCTCCAGACTCCACATCTGGATCAGGAACTGTAACAGATACTCCTGTGCCCATATCAACGGGCACTCAAAGAACTTTAGCAACCCACAGGTTACCAAATTCGCACGCACACCGGGGTCCTCAATGGCCACGACGTATCGCAACTGAGCCCAGTCTTGCTCTCGCCACCCCACTGACATCGTCACCACCGTCCACCTGCAGACAACACATAGTCCTATATCAGCTCAAGAAACCATCCACAGCATCAAAAAGACTCATTTTTTTACACCTCAACCTTGCCTCGTAGGCGTGGTTTTGTTACCCACAGGCACACACACATGGGTGCCTGTTCACTACATAGGTGCGCACGCATGCATGCCTATTCACTACACATGTGCACATCATTGCGCACCTATTTGTTTCACAGGCGCGCTCCTACGCGTGCCTGTTCACCATACATGCACGCCGAGGTGTGCGCCTGTTGAACCCATAGAAGCGCACAAATGTGCGTCTGTTCAACCCACAGGCGTGCCCTTCGAGCGTGCCTTAAATTCTCTCTACCGTGCCCCCCTACGCGTATATCCAGTGGGAGGACGCGCACATATGCACGCCTATCACCAGATCGCCCGCGCATGTGGGGCCCATACTCCCTAAATACCTCTGTACGACCCTCCATACAGCCCCTGCCCAAAAATTGAAAACCTATTTCTATGCAAGATGATCAGAACACTAACCTGATAGTTGCAGATCCTCAATCGGATGCCTCATCCTCCCCGAATCTCCTAATCTCCTATGAAAACTTCTCATCCAATCACTATTGCAGCAGGTACAAATGAGGTGGCAATGTGGGCCCTACAACTATATATAGGCCTTTTGTCAAACTTCCACTCACCATTCCGAGAGCCCACGGTGTCCATTTTTCAATCCCTCTTTAGCCACGAGATCAGTATCCCATCACCTACATCACAACAGTCCCTGGGTCGCTTTTCATCCTGAGCCCCTGAGGCACCTTTTTTTCATACCATGGTCAGGTACGCATGCGCATAGTCACACTTATCAAATACATGCTCATATCTTCGATTCTTTTCAGATATTGTTCACTTTGGGTATTTTGTTTTCGTATGTGCAGGTATTTGATCATCATACATTGACACAACCCCTTCAGGTATATACTCAGCACTGGCATGTAGTCTTTTCCACTGTCTTGTATTTACATTTCCAGTCACACCCTCTGATATTGGCCTCTAGGATCCCCATTCCCAACTCTGCAGTACCCACGCCTCCATTTGCATCTTCGGTACTGTTACCCGGTAGCATTCTTACCCACATGAGTTGTCCCATTCATAGCACCTTTTGCCAATTTTTGACACTCATGCTGTTTTTCATTACCCTTTAGGGATGGGAGTCCCGATAGTCTTTCATCATGTCGCGAATCAGCCACATACTCCTTCTCTTCATTGTGCTAGCTTTCCCACACATACTCCCAGATTATCTCTTTACAGTTCTATTTTTTACCTGCAACCCCGCAGTATCATGAAACCTCCATTTCATCCACAATCAGTTTGCCCACCTGCGAACCTACCTTCATTTCACCTACCTCATACAGAAACTCACCAATGGGCCCCCCACCCTTCATCAGTTTTCCAAGCAAACTATGCCCTACGTGGGCCACCCATATCACACTGGGGCACCCGTTTCTGTATTTGTACATTTCTCCCCAATTATTTGTTATTTATTGTACAAACGCCTTTATTTCCAGTCATTACATTATCTTTTTTCCGTCACCTTTGGCGACTTGCTTCCTTCCTTTTGGCCAAACGCAACCCATGTCACCCTTGGTTGGAGCATTACTTATCATCTACCCTTGCTGGCATCGTCCTATATTTAGAGTACCCCATAGGTCACTTACCTCTACCTCTGAATTTGTTCACCTTGTCCCGCCTCTGGCACAACTTATCACCGGTCTTGTCGTCCCCCTGACACTTGACCTCGTTACACGGTTGCGACCATTTTTTATCTCATACATCCTCCAACCAAGGGTAGTCTTGAGTCTTCCCACTTCTTGACTTTGTCCATGTACCTCTGCCACTTCCTCACCTCAGTAGATTTCACGAAGCCCTTTGCTTCTGGGAGTCGCGTTCCCCTTTTGTCGACATCAACACAATTTTCTGGAAGGGCGACAGTATCTTGATTCTCATTCTCCACTCAATGAGAGATCTCAGACGACACAGGGTGAAACACCATTTCTCCCTGCTGTTGTTGACCCCCATAACATTCGACGCCAACACTTTCTCATGTTACGGTGGGTCTTACTTTGCGACTATTGCAGTTAGTTCTTTCATTTGCCGAAGACCTCTGAACTTGGCAGGGCTATCAATGCCCATAGCATCGTTGCTACTTATTACCGTGATCACTGCCTACTATTCAGAGTATGTTCCTTTGCAGAATTGTCTTCTGCCTTTATCACCACCACCCTCGAGGGCGCTGCAGTTGTCTACACCAACACTTTAGTCATCTTTTTTCAGAGTTACATGACACGAGCATGGGGCATGCCCGCCTCGGTTGTACACAGTTTTCTATTTTATACACCTCATGGAAGATTGGGTCATACCGGCTCCTTTTTTCTCCAACGGATCGCTCTGAATGATCCCACTATTTCTCTATCTTACAACAACATTCTCAGTAGAAGAAACATTGCTGGATTTCGGCTATACATATGTTCCTACCCTCATCCATCAGGGGGCATCTGTTATCACTGAAATTTCGTCTGCACATGGTTACAAGAACTCAACATCGTCAAACAGTAATGAAGTCATTCATGGCCCTGAATTAATATCATAGCATTCAAAAAAGGTCAAAAAATATACAAAGTAGTGAAAAATTGAAGAGAGCTTTGCAGACGTTGGGCGCACGTGCATGCGTGGAACAGAAACGTAGAAATCGCGCACATGCGCACGATGCACGACTGTTAGCGCAAAAATCCATGCACCTGCTAAACGATGCATTTATAAAAGTGGTCGGCCTCCCAACCACTTATGGTTCAGCTCCCAAGCCGATTTGACCTCCAAATCCGGGCTGGATCCAAATGGTGGGCTGGTCAAAGACCTAAAAATGCCCTAAATGGCCTCTTTTCACACTACAAGGCAGTTAAACAAAAGCCCAAAGCAATGCTATAAAAATCCATGAATGCACCTCATTTTCTCAAGGAATTCAAAGTAATTTTATGCTGCCTATATTGTTTTAAGGACTCCATCCTTGACAAGAGCACATTGGCACCATTACATTGGGAAATCCACCTCACCATTGAGTGGATTTGCAAAGAGTTATTTCATCACCATTTTCCATTTTCTTTGTTGTAAGGAGAGCTATCTAGTGAGGGTCCAAGAACCTTCCCTTGGAGGAAGAAGGGACTCATAGTCCCCTTTCTTCTTGGTGCTTTGTTTTCATCAATAGATCAAGCCTCAAACATTGGTGACATGGGTCTTTTTGTTCTGGTTATCTCTATGTCCTTATGTTCATGATTTCAATTTTTATTGCATCAATTAGTTTAATTCTTAATCATAGTTTTGTTTTTCTTTCTCTAACTCTTTTCTCTATAGCTGGCCTGCTCAGCAGACCCAACTGAGCTTGCAAGCAGCTCTTATTTTCTCACCAAGGTGACAAACAAGGCACAACAAATAGGGCTCAGCCTTGGGGACATTACAATCCCCCTCCCTTATTTCTGCACTGTCCTCAGTGCAAATTCACACTGCATCTGCAAGCTTTTCAAAATTTTCAAAAAGATGCGGGTACTTTGTCCGCATAACATCTGCATGCTCCCTTGTTGCGTCCTCAAGATCGTACCAGGTCCACTGGACCTTTACAAGCTCTATGGCCCGATTCCAGAGTTGTTTTATTTTCCTGTCCAATATGCGCATAGGATGCACTTGCAGGACACCTTCTGGTTCCACTTGAATCACATTCCAGTCGATAACATGATTAGCATCAGGTATATATTTCTTAAGCAGTGAAACATGAAACACATTATGTACAGTCATAGATGCAGGTAATGCAAGCATGTATGCAATTGGCCCAATCCTTTCCAAGATTTCAAATGGCCCACAAAATCTTGCTGCCAACTTGGCGCAACTCCCCAGCTTCAGGGAACTCCTGTTAGTTTTCACTTTCAGCAAAACATGATCACCCACTTTGAATTCACTGTGGTTTCTGTTCTTATCAACATAACTTTTCTGCCTGTCCTGGGCAACTTTCAAATTCTGTTTAATTTTTATTATTTGGTCCTCCATCTCCTTGAGCAACTTAGGCCCAACTACTGCTCTGTCAGCTGGATTATCCCAGCTCACTGGAGTGTTTCACTTTCTTCCATAAAGTGCTTCAAATGGGCTCATCTTCAATGATGCATGATACCCATTATTGTAGGCGAATTTTACCAAATGCAGGTAGTCTTCCCACCTTGATGGTTTATCCATCACATACATTCTCAGCATGTCTTCTATTACTCTATTCACCCTCTCTGTCTGTCCATCAGACTCAGGATGATACGTTGTACTAAAGTTCAGATTCGTTCTGAATCCATTGAACAATTATTTCCAGAAATTCGAGGTGAATTTCGGGTCCCTATCAGACACAATCTTCTTAGGAATTCCGTGCAAGCGTGCCACTTCTTTTAAGAAGATATCAACAACATTTGCTGCCTTGTGAGTGGTTTTTAGTGGAATAAAATGGGCAGATTTTGTAAGCTTGTCCACCACCACCATGATCGAATCATGCAGCTTGCTCGCTCTAGGCAATCCTATAATAAAATCCATTGTTATGACTTCCCACTTCCACTCAAGAATGGGTAAAGGCTGCAACAACCTTGTTGGGTGCCTATGCTCAGACTTAACTCTCTGGCACTCCATACATTTGGCGATGTATTCAACAATCTCCCTCTTCATACCAGGCCAAAAATAATGGCTCTTGACTGCTGCCACAGGCTTTTGATATCCAGGATGTCCAAAATAAGTCATGTTATGCATTTCTCTTAGAATAACAAGTTTCAAATCTTGGACATTGGGTATATACACTTTGTTTTTGTACAGAAGTAATCCATCAGCTTCCAAGGTGTAATTTTCCTCTTTCTGTGACCTTTCACTCTGTTGTAGCTTTGCTACCAAATCTCTGTACTGCAAATCGACATTTGCAGCTTCCAAAATTCTATCCTTAATATCAGTCTTGTACATGCTAATGGTTGTAGCATGTAATTCATGCACCTTTCTGCCGAGTGCATCAACCACCTTGTTTTCCTTCCCTTTGATATGCTTGATATCAAAGTCGTATTCGCACAGAAACTCTAGCCACCTGCTCTGTCTAGTGTTTAAGTTTGGCTGATCAAATAAATACTTCAGACCATTGTGGTCTGTTCGTAATTCAAATATCCTTCCCATGAAGTATTGTCTCCATTTCCTCAGCGCGTGAACAATTGCTGCCAACTCCAAATCGTGAGTGGCATAATTATTTTCATGCTCCTTCAGCTTCCTGGACTCATAAAAAATTACAAATCCATTATGGTTGAGAACTCCTCCCAACCCTTCCTTACACACATATGTGCATACCATGAAATCCATATTTGGATTTGCAATTCTCAGGATTGGAGCGCTGGTTAACAACTACTTCAATTGCTGGAAACTACTCTCACACTCTTCAGTCCACCGAAAATTCTTCTCCTTCCTTTGCAAGGAAGTGATAGGGTGAGCTATCTTTGAGAACCCTGCTATAAACCTTTTGTAGTAGACCGCCAGACCCATAAAGGATTTGACTTCCGCCACTTTCCTTGGCACTGACCATTCTCGGATGGCCTCAACCTTCTCAGGATCCACAACAATCCCTTCTTCTGAAATAATGTGCCCCAATTAATGGATTTGCCTTTGATAAAAGGAGCATTTTCTCAACTTTGCATACAACTGGTGTCCTCTCAACACTTGAAGCACCATTCTCAAGTGTTGCTCATGCTCTTCCTCTTACTTGGAATACACCAAGATGTCATCCAGGAAGACTATGACAAACTTGTCTAAATAGTCCCTGAATACACCATTCATCAAGCACATAAAAACAACAGGTGCATTTGACAGTCCAAATGGCACCACTGTGAACTCGTAATGACTGTACCTTGTTCTAAAGGCGGTCTTGTTGATGTCCTCATCCTTTATTCTTACATGGTGATATCCCGATCTGAGATCTATCTTCGAAAATATTTTCGCACCCTTCAATTGATCGAAAAGATCATCGATCCTCGGCATAGAATATTTGTTCTTGACAATTACTTTGTTCAACTATCTGAAATCAATGCACAGCCTCAAAGTCCCGTTCTTCTTCTTCACGAATAGGACCGGGGCACCCCAAGGTGACACACTGGGGTGTTATAAAAACAGGACCGTGGAGCAATAAAATAAAACAAATGCAGAAACAAAACACAAAAGACACACAATACAAGAGAGACACAAATTTACGTGGTTCACCCAGTGTGGGCTACGTCCACCAGAGAAATTTCCAGGTCCTTCCTTTATTATTATCCAACAAATGAAGGGATACAACCTACAACAAAACCGGCTGTAACTTCCTCTTCTTTCTCTCACAGTCTCCTCTCTCAGAATACAATATTCACCACCAACATAGCCGCGATACATTTCCCTCATAAAAGAGGGTTTCCTTCTAGGGAAAAAAACCCTAACATAATCTCTACCGTTAGATCTGCGACCTTATAATGAACGGTCCAGATTTACAATAAAATTACAATATACTTTTACAAGGAAATTTTTGCTTCGGGGGCTTTGCCCCCGAACCCTCGCTGGGGGCCTGCTTGCCCCCAGACCCCCCAGCCCGGGGGATGGACCTTCGGACCCTGCAGAGGGGGTACCCCCCCTCTGCACTCCCCCGCGTGGAAGACTGTACATACTTCTGGGGTGTAAATACTTCATGGGGTATAAACACGGCTGAAAGCAAAAGACCTCTGAATCAGAAAGATAATCAGGCTCCACAACCAACAATCTCCCACTTGGAGACTGATCTCAACAACTCCACCGCTGCTGTATATGCTGGACTCTGAACCTTCTTGGACCTGACAAATTTCTCATCTTCATCTTCATTCTTGAAGACCAACTGAAACTGAGCAGGACCTCAGTTTCTCCCTGGTTACTCCCTTTGTTAACATGTCTGCAGGATTTTGGCTAGTGTGTATTTTTTCCAGCTTCAATTGTCCATCTTCCAAGGCGGATCATATGAAGTGGTACCTCAACTGTATATGATTAGTCTTTGAATGGAAGGCTGAGTTCTTTGCAAGGTGAATGGCACTCTGACTGTCACAATACAACCTGCTATTCTCCTGCTTCTTTCCCAGTTCCTCCATAAACCTTTGTAACCAAATCATCTCTTTACTAGCCTCTGTAGCAACAACATACTCTGCCTCTGTTGTTGAAAGTGCAACAACCTTTTGCAGTTTCGAAATCCAACTT
>ML778124.1:914395-930790 GCA_009831015.1 Picea engelmannii | reverse complement strand
ACCTTATTCGACGCCGAGGGTTTTTCATACAATTTGGCCAACGCATCCATCAAACCCTTCGTTGTCTTTTCTTTCGAAATATTGAAAGCCACCGACGCTGCCAGGCTCAGCCGTATCGTTCCTAGAGCCTTTCTGTCAAGAATTTCCCATTCTTCGTCCTTCATAGCCATCGGCTTCTTTGCTACTCCGCTAAATGGTAGGAATAGATTCTTCTGATATAAATAGTCTTCCATCTGCATGTTCCATAACTGGTAGTTTTGTCCGTTAAATTTCTCGACCCTAAACTTTCCATCTTCCGACATTGCTCCCACTCGAACCAGGAACCCTCTTTTCCTGTGAGTTACCTTATGCTCTGATACCAGTTGTTAGAAAAACAAGACTGTGGAGCAATAAAATAAAACAAATGCAGAAACAAAACACAGAAGTCACACAATACAAGAGAGACACAGATTTACGTGGTTCACCCAGTGTGGGCTACGTCCACCAGAGAAATTGCCAGGTCCTTCCTTTATTATTATCCAGCAAATGAAGGGATACAACCTACAACAAAACCCACTGTAACTTCCTCTTCTTTCTCTCGCAGTCTCCTCTCTCAGAATACAATATTCACCATCAACATAGCCACGATACATTTCCCTCATAAAAGAGGGTTGCCTTCTAGGGCAAAAAACCCTAACACAATCTATACCATTAGATCTGCGACCTTATAATGAACGGTCCAGATTTACAATGAAATTACAATATACTTTTACAAGGAAATTTTTTCTTTGGGGGCTTCGCCCCCGAACCCCCACTGGGGGCCCGCTTGCCCCCAGGCCCCGTAGAGGGGGTTACCCCCCTTTGCACTCCCCCGCGTGGAAGAGTGTACATACTTCTGGGGTGTAAATACTTCATGGGGTATAAACACGGCTGAAAGCAAAAGACCTCTAAATCAGGAAGATAATCAGGCTCCACAACCAACATGGGGCGAATGTACCTATTCTTTAGAAGCTCTTCAAGCTGCAATTGCAACTCTTTCAACTCTGGCGTACTCATTCTATAAGGAGATTTTGAAACTGGAGCTGCTTCAGGCATCAAATTTATAGAAAAATCAATGTCTTTCTTCGGAGGTAGTCCAGGTACTTCCTTGAATACGTCCTCAAACTCAGTAAGCATCTCATGGTCTCCAATATTTGAGGCCTCATCTCTGGATGCTTCCTCCACACGGGCTGCAAATAATTGACAACCTTTTTTGTAGCACTTCTTCAACTGCATTGCTGAGATTTCTCTAACAGCCACAACTCTAGGAATTCCTTGGACTATTTTCTGATTTCCCTCCTCATCCAGGCATGTAAACTTATTGTTATGACAGTCCAGAAGGGCATGGTGCTGGTCCAACTAGTCCATCCCAATTAAGCACTCATAAGAGCCTAAAGGAAAAATATTCAATTCATCCTTAGTGCTCAATCCACCCATGTCTATGGAACATGACTTAATCAAATCAGTGACCTTCCTCTTGGTTCCTGTAGCCAACTGCACTAACCAAGACTTTTCATGTTTTCTTCTTGATAAATGAAAACTTTCCACCACCCTAGGATCTACATAACTATGGCTAGCCCATGAATCAATTAAAATAATAAATGGTCGGTTATTAATCATACCTTCCACTTCAATCATGTGCGATTGAAATTCATCTTGCTTGTTATCCAGGGCTGCGTAGATCCTTGGCATTTTTTTGCCCATATCCTCCATTGTTTTAGCTTGCTAAACAATGTGGACGATTCTCACTTTATCTTTTCTGTGGGGGCAGTCTCTGTACCTATGGTTCCCTTTACAACCCCAACACTCCATAGGTGGCGGTCTTAGCATCTGCTCACCCACTTCAGCCTTCCTGGGCTCTCTAAAAGATGGTTGTCCCTGAGGACTATTTCTGAAAAAGGGAGGCTTGTTTCCCTTATGCCTCTGCTCTTTCCTGAACTTCTTCTGATCATCCCAAGCCTTCCAAAAAGTAGGCCTTTCTCTTTGTTGTTCATATAAACATTTAGCCCTTCTTATTGTTTCTTCCATATTCTTAGGATCATCATACTAAATCTTGTCACTAATGGAAGGTGGCAGTCCACTCAGATACCTCTGAATCTTGACAGCCTCATCTTTGATGAATGTAACATACTTCAGTAGTTCCAAAAAACTTCGTTTGTATTCATCAATGGTCATGCTGCCCAGCTTGAGTTCGAAGAACTCCTTCATCTTTCTGTCATAGTATCTTTTAGTCAGGTATTTCTTCTCGAAATACCTCTTGAACTCCTTCCAAGTGATATCTTTTTCCCTAATGTCCTGCACCTGCACAAACTGATCCCACCACATGGATGCTTTTCCCTTTAGTTGATACATCACAATTATTCCTTCTCCATGAGGGGAATAATTCTGCAGTTGGAAATATTTCCTCATGCCAAGCAACCATGTCTTGGCATCTTCCTCCTTCTTATTTTCTCCATCAAATGTAGGAGGTTTAATCTTGTTCATCTCCCCTTTCAATTCATCCCTTCCAGATCTTCGGTGTTTTCTGGTAAGGGACGGGCTTGAACTGTTGTGTGATTCCCTGCTGGAATGATTTGGGGAGCAACGATGATGTTTGCTACCACTCCTCGATCTTCTTCTTCTCTCAGGGGTCTTGCGAATCTCTATCTTGCTTGAGCCACTCCCCTCCTCCAACTTCCTTTCTATTCTTTCCAGACTCTTCAACATTTTTAAGTTGAATTCTCCCTACTGATCCCTGACCCTCATGAGCTTTCGGCTATCATCTCGGCGAGCCTGGGCATCTTTCTGCAATCTTTCAATGAGTTTCATCATATGTCCTTCCTTATCCATCTCTTTTCCATGGCCATTATAGTTTTATCCTTTGACTCCCAAGTTGACATCCCTTCCTACCCTTTCATCCTCTGTTTCGGAGGCAATCTGTACCTCTTCCATTTGTATACTCGACTATCTTAACACCCGTTGAACTCTGCACACACAACGTGCAGTCAAATGGAGTTTTTCAGGCCTTATCCATTAATAAAAACCACAACATTCAGTATCCAACGTGAATAAGAAAACGTTTCAAATTCACTAATTTTTCTGAGCTTTGTTTGGCTCTGCAAATTTCGAGACTTTGGAACTTTGCGGTCTCGGTCCACAAAGATCCAACAGTTAAATCCTCGGTGGTTCTTTTGTCTTCGAAAATTTTGGGACTTCAGGGTCTCAGGTTTCGGGGTTTTGGTCCCAGGAGGTTCTTTCACTCGCTTCCCTCTCCAACTCTCGACTCCTGAACTTCCAACCTCTCTCCCCCTGGGTCCATAGCATAGCTGTTGCTAACCAAGGTAGGGATTTCGGGACTTTGAAACTTTGGGTTTTTGGGTGATAACTCCCTCTTTCTTCCTACCCTCGTAACCAAAGGCACCTTTCGCAACTCACGAGTTCGCGAGTCGAAGACCCTCGACTCCTCTTCCTCTAAACGCCGATACCCGAGATGCGATATGGTTATGGCTCCCTCCTTGCTAACGCTTGATACATATAACCATAGGCTAGGTCTAAGCGCTAGAACCTCTCGCAACTCATGACTTCGTGAGTTGGAGTGTTGAGCTCTCGTGCTCCTCCTTTGTGAATCCCGAAATCTCGATTTACTTTACCCTCCGGGACCACATAGCACAACTGTCTCCACATCCATAATGGAAAGTGACACCCTCAGGAGGGTCCATGTCCATACCAAGAGAAATCCAATGGTTAGAATTTTCTCAGATCCACGGTGCATATGCTTTCGGTGTTTCGGGCATCCACACAAGTCGCCCATTCCAGACCCCCCCCTTATTAAAGGTAGAAAGGCAAAGGGGGTCCAGAATCCAAACTCGTCCGTAGATTCGAGCACCCCAATCTAAACCGTTGAAACCTGCGCGCTCAATTTCAGACCCCCCCCCTTGTTAAAGGTAGAACGTCGATGGGGGTCCAAAATGGAACCTTGGTCGTAGATCTGGGTGCACAAATTCTGGCTGCACAGATTTTCTCGCCGCTTAACGAAACTACGGTCTATTAATCTACTTGATCCAATGATCAAGTTCCTCTCCTACGATCTACAGTGTAGGTTGTTTCGGGATTTCGCGTACCATGATTTCCACACTCCTATGCAACTTCAAAGGGTTTTTAAACCTTGTGCATGTTTTCCAGATCTGATGGTCATGAGGGTTCACCTTCCCTCCTGAACAGATCCTAAGGATCCAACACTTCTGGTGTGGAGTCCTCTCTCCCTGTGGCCATATACCACACCAGTTGTGGTTTCATAACACCGCTACACCTCCTAAGCTTTGTAAGCATAGTTAAGTAACTCCTTGACACTCAAGAGAATTCAAAGGTCTGATATTGGTCCTCTAGACACAATTTCTCCTCAAACCCTCGGTCCAAGACCACTCAACTGGCCCATCTAGGCTCAGCGTCGAAACCTCGGCTCTGATACCATACTGTAATGCCCCCTTTCAGGGTCGGGCAGGCGCTACTTCGAAAAATAATAATCTCATACTTAATTATATATATATGAAATGCATTTAAGAAAATGAAACACATTTAAACTCAGAGTAAACATAAGAATTACTGTTGTTATAAATAATCAATGGCATTAACATTAATTTGTATGCATAGCAGAATACGTGATAAATATAAATACAGAGACATGCATAAACATAATTTAAAAACATCATCTGGTACTTATCTTTGAAACGGTGGTAATTCCACCAACTAGATGCAGGCCTTCCACGAATCTCCCAGCCTTAGAAAACACTGCTCATCAAGCTTAGCAGTGGGTCACCCCCGAGCTGGGACTAAGCTCCACCCCAAGGTAAGGAATCCTAGGCTAGGCGGAGGTTACAAGGAAAACACACGGTCACAAGGAAGGAATTCTCTCCCAGGAACCACTCATACTCACTGCCCACAAAATCTCCTCCTTCACCACATGCCTGTTCCACCCCAGGAGTATACACCTTCTTTGTCACCTAGACAGTCCTTCGACTGCTAACCTCCCTTGCCTTGGGTTTCAACAACAGACTGGACCGAAAGTCTCCGAGCTCTGTGGCAGCTACAAGGTTTCTTCCAGAAGTTCTATCCTTCCTTTGCGCACTCTCTCACCTGGAGAGAGTCGCTCACAGGCCAAGCAATTTGTTCTTCCAACTTCAAACACCTTTCTCACCTGGAGAGAGTGTTGTAAAAACTGGCCAACAAGCCACACACAGTCCAGCATTGTGTGGCCACAACAACCAACGGGGAAAACAGACATGGGATTTACAAACATGCTCAACAATGACAGGATCGTCTCATGGTTATGGATTTGGGACAGAGACTCCACACACAGGCTCGATCTTCTCAGACAGAGGATGTATCGGCTTTCTAGAAATCAACATAGGCTATCCTTGAAATCAACACAGACTTCTCCCATGGTTTCAGAATTGCATGAGCTCTCTTGCAGAGGTCAGAGAGTATGTACGGTTCAGAAGAGGCACGAGGGTATCTCTGCAGAGGTCGGACCGGTTCACACTCAACCAATCGAGGGTCGAAAGGAGGAGCCCCCCATCATGGCTCATCTCAGCCTTTTTATTTGCATGGTCTTGGGTTGACACTTGTCACCCATGAAACTGCATGCGTTCCCTCAACATGCGTTTCTCCCATTTGGAAGTCACCTGTCATTCCAAAAGGAACTTAGGATAAAACATATAATTCACATGTATTTTGGAATAATATTAAAATATTATTCACAAGGACTTAAGCCCCTATGCTTAACCCCTAGGCTCAACACTTAGCCCCTTTTCCCACCTTCCAGCCCCTAATCCCTTACCCACTCTATGGATTCTTAGTCCCCCATCACTCATTCATCGTGTCAGCCTACACGCGATGATGTTTTTTTATTTTTATTAATGTTCTGCATAGATACAGGTACAAAATAAGGCTTTTGGCCTTCAACACTTAGGCTCTCTGGCCTAATAATCACATAATCCTACCAGCTTATATAAACTTGGCTCACCAGCCTATAAAACATATCTACAATTCATTTCATAAGCAAGATTTACAATAGGGCTCGACCTTGGGGACATTACATTGAGTATAGGATGGACAATCTAAAATAAAGTGTTTTTCATCTTCAACCTTCTTAATGTCACAAAGGTGGCACACTCTTTCATCTCGGGGCGTTTTAGGAATTGACCAATGCCCAATTTTACTATGGAGCTCGTGAGAGTTTGTTCTTATCTTAACAATGCTTATTTTTTTCTTTACACTTGTCAAAACAGAGAGAAAATTTTGATCTTCTAGATTAGGGTTGATTACATCCTTAGAATACCTCAATTTATTTTTTCCTCTAACTCTTTATCACACCACATTTTCTCCTTAAATTTTGATTTGATGATATTTTTAATAGTATCCTTATTTTACAAAATGACATCTTCCATGATTCCCCAATAGTTTATCCAAGATTGGACATCTTTATGCCAACCTCACTTGAGTCGATGGTGGTTACAACTGGATTTTGAAGCAATTTTATGAAGCCTCTTGTCTTCCATGTTGTTTAAGTTGTTCTTATACATTAGGTATCTAGTCATAGTCATGCTCTCAATGGGGGAGAGGCTTGCCTCTAAGAAGAGGATGTGATAGGGCATATTTCCTTTAATTTTGAGATTATAGGTTATAATTTTTTTTTGTATTTGCTCTATATTTCTCCAACACTCACGAGAGATACTACATCCCCATAATTCACATCCATAAAGAATGGAAGGCGTAACAAGAATCTCAAAGAGGAGTTTATTCTTATCCCAAATCCAAAGATCGATTGATTTACAATTGTTTTCAAGCCCATAATAAGCTTTCCATCCCCCAACAATCCTTTACTCAATGCTATAATTCCAGTTGAGCTTGTGGTGAATATCGATTCCAAGATATTTCTATGAATTTACTTCCTCCAAGTTGTTGTTGTCATATACGAAGGTATCATAAGTGATCTTATTGGACTTAATGATCATGACCTTAGTCTTGTCAGTATTAACAATCATACCCATATTGGAGCAAAAGTCCTTGAGTATTCTTATTTGGTTTCCAAGATAATGGGGACTCCTTGCCATAAGAACAATATCATCGGCATAAAAAAGAATATTGATGACTATACCCGTGAGAGTAGGACCGACACAACCTGCTTCTTCCAAGCAATCTTCTAACTTGTCAATGCATATGCCAAAAAGGGTAGGGGACAAGGGACAACCTTTCTTGACTCCAATATTGCAATTAATCTCTTTCGACCAGCCCTCAATGTTTTTGAACTTGGAAATAACGTTCTCATACAACCTTATTGCAACAACCCTCAAATCGAAAGGCACTTTTATCTCTTCCAAACTATTCCAAAGGTTTTTCTTAGGAACCGTGTCAAAATATTTTCTAAAGTCAACAAAACAACACAAAAGATTGGTTTTAGTATTGTGGAACTCCTCTGTAATGATCCTAAAGGTAACAAGATGGTCCACAGTTGAATGCTATCTCCTAAACCCGGCTTGGCCTTTAGCTCTTTTACTGTGAATTTCTAGCCAAAGTCTTTTCTTCTTTTCCAAGATAATTCCATAAAGCTTGGCTAAAATCGGGCTAATCATAATGGTCCTATAATTAGAGGGAATGTTTCTATCCCAATTTTTAAAAATAGGAACAACAAGTCTTTGTGTCCATGGTTTAGGGAAGCCTTGCTTGACTGTTAAATTGAAGAGCTTATGTATGTGAGGGATGAGGATAAACCTTCTGATTTAAAAAAATTAAGCTTGGTAGCCTTCAATGCCCTTAGCTTTCCCATTTGCAAGCCGCTTAACCTTGAACTCTATGTCATCCAAAGAAAAAACTTCATCCTCTGTAGGGACAATATGAATGGTGTCCATGGCATTAGGGAACTTGTAAAGAATTTTAAGGTAGGAATTCCAGTCCCTTAAGGGAATTGTTTTATTTTCTTTAGTATTGCGGTTTAGAATTTTCCTCCATAATTTCTTAGGATCCAGCTTAGATAGTTGTGAAAGCTGCTCTTTCTTTTTATTGATATAATACCTTTTTTCCTTTTAATTAGGGATTTTTATGTATTGATGTTATCGAGTTTTAAGGACTCATTAGAAGCGTCCCTAATGGATTTCCTTGCAATTTTACATTCTTTATTATACCAAAGGTTGGTCATTCTATTATTCTTTTTATAAGACACCTCAAAAGAGAACTTGTTAATAGAAGTGGAAAGGGTAGTTGTAAAATTATGATAGAGGTCTTCAATGTTGTCCTTATAAGTTAGGATATGTAATTCACTATTTAAATCCTTTAAGAAAAGGTCAACTTTACTTTTGTCAAAGCATAGTTGCTTTTGATTATCAAAATTCTCTTCAATGGTGCTCCTGTGCATGGAAAAGTTTAGATTTATGGTTAAAGGTCTATGATCAGAGTTGGGTTCATGGTCATTTAAAAGGTCAAAAGTTACTATTTGGTTGGAAACGGGGATATCATATATCTCATAATCTACGAAACTACTACCTAGTCCATGAATACAAGTCATCTGGTTGGAGTTTGGCCACTTCAGTACTCCATTGCAAATTATTACGTCTTGAGCACTGCAGAGCTTGACCAACTCAGTACCAAACAAATTCTCAATTAGGTCTTCAAAGCTTCTTTTGTAGCTGTTAGCTCCCAAAATGAACCCGTCCCTTTGGTCGCATTTTGTGGTGGATAGCATGGCTATAGGTAGTTTTCTCAAATTAGTTTTGAGTTTTTTCTAGCTGCAAAATTTAGGTTTTGATTTTTGTCTTAGAAATAAGATGACCCATAAAGGTCTTCTCCTTAAAATTTTCATAAAATGATTTCAACAGCTAACGTGTGTTTAAAAGATGAGTGTTAGCTGGTGAAAGTGGCGACTTTCAACAACTAAGGAGCATCTTTCATAGGTCCGTGCGCTGGTGAAAGTGTTACTTTTCAAACATCCAAAGAAACATTGTCGCGGGTTGTGCGCTGGTGAAAGTGACGACTTTCAACAGCTAAGGGGTGTTTTCCACAGGATTGTGCGCTGGTGAAAGTGATGACTTTCAACAGCTAAGGGGCATTTTCCACAGGATTGTGCACTGGTGAAAGTGGTAAGTTTCAACAGCTAAGGGGCGTTTTCCACGGGCCATTGAAGAAATCCAACTGTCAAGACAAGTGCCTTGCCATGTTTCATTACACCACAGACTCCAGGAGCTGAAGGATACAGATGGCAAATTTTTGAGATTGAAAACAATTCGAATGATAGTTTAGTTGTTAAATCTTTATTATCAAAGTTGTTTAGTTAGATTTGACTTGCTATTTTTAAACACAGATCCATGTTTTTAGTATCTGTAAAACTGATTGTAAGAGGCTATAAATGCCTATTTTTGATAAGAAACAAGGGTTCAAACTGGGAGATATTTTTATGCTACTGTATAGACTCTTTTTGCAGAAATAAAGTTCAGTTTCCTTTCGTTTTCAATATCAGAATTGTCCATCTTTCCTCTTCTGTACTTTGTTTTAGTTTATTTTAGTTCATGAAGACTGTTATCTCTTTATTGAGCTCATAGACTTGAAATTAAAGGATTCCTCTCTATCTTGCATTAAGCCCTACATTCATTTGTATTTGGCAATCAAGAATAGTGTTCTTCATCCCCCCTTTCAAATTACTTGATCTGATTATTGTTTCCTGAAAGCACTGTTTCTTTAGATATGTGATGAGTTGTTTATTTCATTGATCATTAAAGATCCCATTGTCCCAAACACATAAAAACCATTATTTCTAAGTTACCAAGCATCCTTAGTCTACAACCCTAGGGATTTTCTTGGAGCGATAACAAATTGGCGCCATTGCCGGGGAGACGAAATTCAAGTTCTGCTTTCCTGGGATACGACACAGAGCCGATCTTTGATGATAGACAAAGATTAGACATTTTTAGTTGGTTGTAATAATCTATCTAGCGACTCCACAAGTTGATCCTGGCTCCTAAGAGGATCATTACTAGGGAGAATCCTCAAGAATCACCGATCACACCAGTGTCCAATCCAGAATCAATTCTCATAAAGGGAAAGACAATTCAAGGTCAAACTTCAAGATCAGATACAAAAGGTAATCCTCTTTGCAGTTCTGGAAAATCTACTACAGAAAAATTTGAGTTGTTTTCAGAGAACACTGATGAAAAAACAACTGTAAATACTGTAGAAGAACAAACTTATTTTGATCAACAGAAAAATCCTAGTGACAAAAAATTGATAGACTATAATTTGATTGAAAAAACATCTAAGACTTTAGAAAGAAGCCACAGTTCTTCTTCCCTTGAGTCTTTCCACTCTCAGCAACAAGAAGATCACTTGAACATTTATACTAGCCTCCTTGTTGTTGAACATCTCCTCCAAGAGCTATCTGCTAAGGGTGAAGAAAATTTAGCTGGACAACTTGCAAATTTTTATAGAGCCTCTTATCAAACCTCTTTCCCATTAGAAGATTCACCTCTTTCACATTCCTCCAGTGTTGAAGACTTGAAGAAGAAAATATCATTTTCCCCACCTCTGATAGTCATGGCTGCACCACCTCCTTTGACTAAAATGCAACAAATCCTAGCTTCTAGGTATGCACCACTTATATTGCCAAACACAGTAGCAGCCATGCCAACGGGAGACTATCAGAAATATATGCCCAAATTCACAGGCGAAGGTGATGTGTTTGCTGAAGAACATATTGAGGCTTTTTACAACTATGCAGAGAACCTTAATATTGAAGAAGAAGATGTTTGGACACGTGTTTTTGTCCAAATTCTAGATGGCCATGCTAGGAAATGGTTCAAATAACTCCCTGCTGGTTCCATTGTCGGAATCGAGCAATTGGATGAGACATTTCTGAAACATTGGGGTGATAGAGGAGATTTTGTCTACTACATCACAGAATTCAGAAACTTGAGGAAACAAAGTAGTGAGTCAGTCTCTGATTTCACTAAGAGGTTTAACCGGATGTATGGAAAAATACCAGCTGAGATAAAACCGTCAGATGCTTCTGCCAATATCACATATTCTGATGCTTTTGATTCAGATTTCTGTTTATTGTTGAGAGAAAGGAGGTCACCAACATTATCTCTCATGCAAGATGCTTCCCTTGAGGTGGAATCAAACATTCTAGCCTCCTAGAAGTGGAAAGGAGATTCTGATAGGAGAAGACCAAAGAATGAGGCCTCATCTTCATCAAATGTTGATCCAAAACTTGATAAAATGGCCAAGATGCTAGAGTCTCTAACCTTTGAGATATCTAAGCTCAAGATCGAAAATAAACAACCTGTGAAGGGAAGAGGCACTTATGATTCTATAGGCAGAAATCCAAATCAAAATCCAAATAACTTCAGAAGAAATAATCAACCAAATCAGATCTTGCAAAGAGAAAAGAATTCTATTGAAGATCAGAGGATAAAGGTCCCTCTTCAAAATGTTGTGATGGACGAAGACAATGGTGAAGATCAAGAGGATGGAGAAGGTGACATTCATTGTGTTGGAGAAGAGACAGGGAAATATTATCTAACACAACAAGACTATGAGGAATAATTGATGACTGAATAGACAAAAGATGATCTTATGGGTGATGGCATTTTCACAACAGAAGATAAGAATAGATATAACCTATGATCCAAATCTAATACTGATCAACAAGATGCACCAGCCTCTCCTGAAAAGAGCACAACCCCTGTTAAGCAAAAAGATCAGACATCAGAGGATCAACAAGCAAATCCTTCAAAAGTGAAAGCATCAGCTCCTCCCAAGAAGACTGCTGCCCCTGTCAAGCATCAAACTCCAGAAAGTCAGCCTCCTATTGAACAACAAAGAAATCAGGAAGCCCCTTCAAATCAGGTAAAGGTTTCTGATAAAACTTCTCATAAAGTTCCATATTCTTTTAATTTTGAGGCTGAAATACAAAAAATAAAGATTCCTATTCCTCTAGTCGAGCTGATGAAAAATGAAATGTTCAAAAGGGATATCCTCAAAACTCTAGATCCCCAATCTGTATCCCTTTCTGCTGATATCCTCAACATATATGATGATAAGCCAACCATTACTCTGGGCCAAATGATAGAAGACARAGATGAAAGYTGTCCKCCCTTTTACATCTCTTTAAATATTCATGAGAAAACACTGCATAAYTGTTTGTTGGACTCCGGTGCTTCGCACAATTTGATGCCAAAGGCAGTCATGGATGAGCTTGGGCTGGAGATCACCAAGTCTTATCATGACCTTTTCTCTTTTGATTCTCAAAAAGTCAAATGTCTTGGGATGATTAAGGATTTGGCTGTAACCTTAACCCAAGCATCAATGAAGACTATGGTGATGGATATAGTGGTGGACAACATACCTCCTAAATTTGGATGTCTACTATCAAGATCGTGGATGAAGAGACTAGGTGGCACTCTTCATATGGATCTCTCCTATGCTACTATCCCTGTTTTTGGAGGGGTGAACAGAAGGGTATACAGGGAATCTCAGTTGGCATATGTAATCAGTGATGAGAAAAATCCATCCAATCATCCTATCTATTCGGTCGACACAGGTATGGGATCTTGTATTTTGCAAATTGATGATTCGTTACCTGATACATTGCTGCTCAGAAAACCCACAGATCAGACCACATTTCAGCCCATTGAGACAGAAGAAGACGATCTTTGGACCATGTTCTTTGACGGCGCTTGCACTAAAGAATCAACAGGAGCAAGAGTGGTATTGATTTCCCCTTCTAAAAACACTTCTCATTTTTCCTTTAAACTTGATTTTAAAGTGACTAATAATATTGCTGAGTATGAGGCACTACTATTGGGGTTGAATGCAGCCAAAGAGAGGAGCATTAAAAAATTGCAGGTGTTTGGAGATGCATATTTGATTATTCAGCAGGTGAATAAGTCCTTTCAAGCGAAGCATGTTGGGATGAAGGCATACAGAGATGAAGTGTTGAAGGCAATTCATGATTTTGCAGAGTTTAAAATTACATATGCATCTAGAGAAATGAATGAATTGGCTGATTCATTGGCTGTGTCTGCTTGTGCATTCATACCCCCTCTGCCTCATAAATTAACTTATGAAATTCAAGTTAAATATAGGCCCTCTCTCCCTGATAATGTAAAATTTTGGAAGTATTTTGAAGACGATGCTGAACTCACTAGATTTCTTGCAGTGATAGATGATCTTGGAGATCTGCAGATCGATTAGGAGAATGAACATGACAATGAAATTGAGAAGCCAGAATTCAAAAGAAAAATCATAGCACATGAAATAGTCCAGCTATCCACCAACATAATTCCTAAAGGTTTGGTCCCGTTGGAAAGGTTGTTCGATAATAATGATGTTGCTGTCAAATTGGAAAAGGGGGGAAAAGATTCAGAAGTTTTGTAGTACAATGTGGCTAGTGAGCAAGATCCTAAACATGTCAACTTAGCCTCACATTTGACTGAAAAACAAAGGGCTGATTATGGAGAATTGCTAAAGGAATTTGCAGACATCTTTGCTTGGAAGTATGATGACTTGAAGACTTTTGACACAGAGGTGATTCATCATAAGATTCCCTTGAATAAAGACACCAAACCATTCAGGTAGAAGCTTAGATCCTTCAACCCTTTGTTGCTGCCTACAATGGAAAGGGAAATTAAGAAACTGTTGGATGCCCGCATTATCATTCCTCTCAGGTATTCATAATGGATTGCGAATCTTGTGCTGGTTAGGAAGAAGAATGGGGAGATCAGACTCTGCATCGACTTCAGAAATTTGAATAAGTGCTCTAGGAAGGACAACTACCCTCTGCCTAAAATGGAGCATATTTTGCAGAAGGTGTCAGGATCAAAGGTGATGTCTTTTATTGATGGGTTTTCCGGATAAAACCAGATTGCTGTCCATCCGGAAGACAAGGAAAAGACTGCTTTTACCACTCCATGGGGTACGTTTATGTATGAGAAGATTCCCTTTGGATTGATGAAAGCATGAGCGACATTCCAAAGGGAAATGGACATTGCTTTCGTTGGAGAGAAAGATAATTTTTTCTTGATTTATCTCGATGATATCACTGTTTTCTCAAGCAGCCATGAACTTCATTTGCAACATTTAAAAAGGACATTTATGAAATGTTGAAGGTATGGAATTTCTCTTAATCCAAAAAAATCAAATTTTGCACTTAAGGAAGGGAAACTACTTGGGCATATTGTTTCAGCTGATAGGGTAAAAATTGACCCAAAGAGGGTAGAAGCAATTAAAAATCTGTCTCTTCCTAGATCAAAGAAGGACATTCAGTCTTTCCTTGGGACTATTAACTTTGTCAGAAGGTTTATAGTAAATTTTGCTGAACTCACAAAGCATATCACTGCTATGTTGAGAAAAGACTCTGAGGTAAAATGGATGGAAGCAACCAGGCATTCATTCAATGCCATCAAGGAAGCCATCACAACAGCCCCTGTTTTGATCAGCCCCGATTTCTCCAAGGTATTTTACATTTTTTCATTTGCTTCCAGTGATACAATCGCAACAGTACTCTTGCAGAAAAATGATGATGATCAGGAGCAGCCGGTTGCCTTCTTCAGTAAGGTCTTGAGGGACGCAGAGGTGAAGTATGAATTGTTGGAGAAACAAGCATATGCACTTGTCAAGTCATTGAAAGCTTTCATAGTTTACATTCTTTAGGAAAAGGTAATAACTTTCGTTCCCTCCAGTTCAGTTAAAGATGTTCTTGTCCAACCGAACATTCATGGAAAAAGGAGTAAATGGATAGCAAGGTTGATTGAATTCGATGTTGAAATCAAACCAGCAAAACTTGTGAAGGGTCAGGGCCTTGCCAAACTTCTGGCAGAAGAAAATTGCAGGCTGCTCGAAATAAATCTGGTAAGCATTGATGCAGAAAATGATCAGTCTTCAGAGGATAAATAAGGTGAGAAAATTCAGGTCTCAGCTCACTTATCTGATTGCAAATGGTACAATCATATTATTCAGTTTCTGCAAACTTTATCAGTCCCATCAGATTTAACAAAAACTCAAAGAAGGGCTTTGAAACTCAAAGCCATAAATTTCTGCATCAATGACAACTTGTTGTTCTGGAAAAATCCCATATGTATATTGTTGAGATGCGTAAACCAAGAAGAAGAAGCTAAGGTCATGATTGAATTTCACAATAGTGAATGCGGGGGACATCACTATTGGAAAACCACAACATACAAAATATTAAGATCTGGTTACTATTGGCCATCATTATTCTCAGATGTGTATGAGTTTGTGAAAACTTGTGACAAATGTCAAAGATTCAAAGGTAAACAACAACTGAAGTCTCTTCCCCTCAAACCTATAGTGGTCACAGGGCCTTTCTAGCAGTGGGGCCTGGACTTCATAGGTGAAATTCATCTGCCTTCTAGTGGTCAGCACCGGTGGATTCTAGTTGCCACCAATTACTTTACAAAGTGGATTGAGGCTATTCCCACCCGGAACACCAATCATACTGTCATCATAAATTTTCTGCAAGAAAACATATTTTCCAGATTTGGATGCCCTAAGAGAATAGTCACTGATAACGCTGCTGCATTCAAAGATAAACACTTGGTGAAATTGTGTGAAGAGCTGGGAATTCAGCTGGTACATTCCACAACTTACTATCCACAAGGGAACGACTTAGCTGAGTCATCCAACAAGAGTTTAGTCAGAATTATAAAGAAGCTGCTTGAACAAAATGCCAGAGGTTGGGATTCCAAACTGAAGTTTGCTTTGTGGGCTGATAGGGTTACATGTAAGAAATCAATTGGCACATCCCCTTTCAAGTTGGTATATGGTACTGAGGCCATATTTCCTATTCAACTTGCATTGCCGATTGCAAAATTCTTACAAGAAACTGATTCTGAACCAAGTGATTTGACCCGCAGAATTCATAATTTGGTAGAACTATAGCAAGATAGAGAGCATCTCTTGGAAAAAACAGAATTGCATCAAGAAAGAATCAAAGAAACTTTTGACAAGAAAGTCAAATCAAATGTCTTCAAAACAGGGGATTTAGTCTTAAAGTGGGATGTAGCAAGGCAGGAGAAGGGGAAACACGAAAAATTTGAGGCTCTCTGGACAGGTCCTTTTGTCATAACAGCGGTGCAGCAGAACAATATCTTTGTTCTCCAAACTCTTTCAGGCGAGGCAGTAGAAGGTGGCCCTTTCAACGGGTGTTTCCTGAAGATCTATTTCTCATAAGGCTTCCTTTGAAGCCCTGTTCTACTTGTACATATTCTTTTTCAGTTCTTTTCTTTATTTCTGTCATTTCAATAACTCCATGCCCAATGGTACTAGCAAAACTATTTTTCAAATTTCTGTTTTAAGTTGTAATAAGGCTACTGAGTCTAGCTAGGTTCTTGG
>ML778124.1:849540-863644 GCA_009831015.1 Picea engelmannii | reverse complement strand
TTTAATTCTAACATCTCATCGTACAGGAACTGTATAGATTTCCATTGATGGGAGAAAGGCTTGAGGAGATCTCCTATTAATACACATTAAGCCAAGATTTGCAGAGCGTTATATTATCCCTTTTGAGTGTTAATTTAAAAATCATGAAATGTCGTTCGCACCTCGTCGAGTTGACACGTTCATGAAACCTCCAATTCTTAATTGCTCTTCACCGTACCCGCCACCTTCACACTTCTAAATATGAAATAAATAATATTTACTGTTAACATTTCACCATACAACACCAATAGAGATTGTCATTAATCAACGAAAGGCTTGAGGAGCTTTCCCATTGATTAGCATTGAACCAACATTTGTGAAGACTTATATTATTGCCTCCAACTGTTCATTTCAACCATCATCTATAGCAAACAAACATTCTCATAAACCTATGGAATCAACTCGACATCATTTCTGTGGAGATACTGTGAACATCTTCGGGCGCGAGGACCAAAACTTCTAGTGGTCCAGGACATATTCTTATTACTCATCCCCTGCCACCCAGAATGAAGTAATTTGGACCTTTGGAATTTCTCGTGCAGGTTGTGTCCCTGAAGTTTTTGACTGTAAGGAGCTGGTCTCTTGGTGTGCCGATAAATTTATTCCAGCCCAAAGAATTATTCCACTGCAGGACTTCTCTTTTGTTTCTTTGTCACCTCAGGTCTTTCGCCAGATGTTAAGATTGTCAGAACCAACATTGACATTCAAAGGAGAAGATTCCAAGCAGTTCCTAAGAAAGCATAATAATGGGTTGGACCTCTTTCCCAAGTTCTTGGAAGACCTGATGGTATTTCTTGAAGATATCGCAAGCTTCCAGGTTAGTTCATTTAGAAATCCATACCGGGAAATTGCCTGGCTGTTTACAAGAATAACGAGACAGGACTCCACAACATCTATTTCCCGGATGGCTCTTTATATTTTGTATTTCAAAGTCAAGGTACAAGCCATTTTTGATTGGGGCAAGCTAATTTCCCATGAAATTTGTTCCCAATTGTCAAGCTTCAAAAGGAGAAGAATTTTTGTATGTCATCCTACTTAGTTTTTGCAATAGCACATTGCTGCCAGTTTCCAGAATTGTCTCTGTCCAAGAAGGTCAACTGAGAATTTGACCCAGTAACATTCTGGTACCAGGCCTTGTGGAAGCACAAGGCCTCCCACTGTCTTTATGAGGTTTTTAATGGCTTTGTGTCTGTTTTCAAAGTTTTGTTGTTAGGAGAAGATGCTCCCCGGATATCTGACTGGGAAACAAGTTTTTTGGACAGGAAGGGGGCACTTGAATATCTGGATAATTACACTGTGATAAGGATTTTTAGCTCCAGGGAAAATCCTGCTCTCCTTGTATGTCACATTGCAGACATAATGTTTGTTACAAAAGTAGCAAGCCAATACAACTACTGGTTGCATCTATTCCAAGAGAAGAAGAAAAAACAGTTCATTCCTTTGCCTTGGAAATTCGGGGACTTCGTGTTGAGGAATGTCAACAAAATTGATAGATTCACAACCCATTTTAGCAACCTGAACCTAAGATATGCTGAAAGCATAACAGGGTTCGACCCCAACAATTGTTTTTTACAGAATTTACAAACACTTGGCTTCGACAATTCTTTTTTCAAAAAACACCCGACCGAAAACAGAGACACTGGCGACAACGCTCCTGCTTCTGATGCTGGAGACTTAGACACACTGCAAAGAACCACTGAATTGTACAAGCAATAGGGAAAAGTCCCCGGTGAGAAGAGTGTTTAATCGGTGAGTAACACTCCCAAAAGTACAACATCCTGGAGCATCGCTCCAATGACCCACCACCACAACAAAGCAACTCATAGTTCTTCAAATGGAGGAGGAGATAACGACCCTCCTCACCCTAAAATTGATAGTTCTCACAAGGTTCCAATGGAAAAGAAGAGAAAAAAAATTGTGGGACAGATGGAAGAGCCCGAAATTCAGAGTGAGAACATGGAACTTGAGCCTGATCTGGATAGCGTATTCCGCTACCTTGATTATCCCAGAGATGCGATCCACCATAGTCATCCAATGGACATATCTGATACCAAAAATTTCGACGAAGATGAATCCTTCATGTTCTAGAGCATTTTTTTTGACAACCAGTCCAAAAAATTAATCATTAAAAAAAATATGCAAAAAATAAGAAAGGAAAATTTCGTTCAGAGGTTAACCTTGCCAAGATGCAGCCGTCCCAAATCTGTCGAATTCACATAGCAACCAAAGATGATCTTTATTATGCCATTGGAGGCATTGAGGTCAAGAATGCAACACTGAAGGACCGGTTCAAGGAATTGGAAGAAGCTTTGATTTCTATGCCATTTCTTTCCAATCCTTTCTAAATAACCATGCCTGCCACCCCTGCAACCAAGTTAAAAGGATCCTCCAGCCTCCTCACATCCTGTAGAAGATATGTGGAGAATAATATCAAGAAAATAATGGAACTATTACTGAGGCATGGGAAACATCACAAACCATGACTTCCCTTGGAACGAGGGCACATAATTTGCTCGAACATTTGCAGGCGGAGTTAAAAGATGAAGAACATTTCTATTTAAACATGGTCCTTCCTTTTGGCACCATTGTCAACAATATGACAGAAACAAAAATAAGAGAACAAGATCTCCCATCCAAAAACTGGATCGGTCAATTAAATGCATGCTGGAAAGAAAAAGTGAAGAACCTGCGTCTCATTGTCCAGTCATGTGAACAAGCCATATCAAAAAAAGAAAAATTATTCACAAAGATGGCCAGAATAAACTTAGCCGGAAGGACCAACGACTTCCAAGACCCCAACTTAATTGTCCACTCCTTGCCCTTAACTAAGAAAGCCTTCGTTAAACAGGTTGATATTTTTAAGGCGTTGTCTTTGAAAAAGTTTTACAACATCCTTGAATATGGTCAAGATGACGTCGAAAACTGGCTAGTCGACTATTCGATACAAAATAAGGAAATTGATCAGGATCTACGTAATCTTTCTATCGACTTCAGGGAATTAGAAACTGAACTTTTTAACATAAAAATACGAAATGAGATTAATGTCGCTCCAATGAGAAGATACATTGAAGAATGGCTCAAAAGGGAATTGAAGCAGATCGATGATGAAAGGCAACATGCACTTTCCATGATTCCAATAGTCGTCGGAAACATCAATGAAAATGAATCAACAAGCAAATAGAAAAATGGGTCATATGTACTATCACTGTAAGTCTATATTGATCACATCCTACTTTGTTTATCAACCCAGTTATTTCACCTTTTTAAATAGAAATGTCTAGACAAAGACTGATACATTTCAATTTATTCTTTTCAGGTATTACACTCTACCATCACCCACTTCTTCTTTCTACAGTCCTATTTCTTGTACATATTTCTCTTACGGTCCGCGGGAGCCCCAATCCTAGTCTATATGACAAACACATTTAAATTTCCAGGAATTTGTAACAGACAATATTATTTTTTGATATATTTCAAATAAAAAATATTTATGTCCTCATAAATTTTTATCTTCCACTATGCTTATGGTTTGCGCGAGCCCCAATCCTAGTCCATATGAAAAATGCATTTAAATTTCCAGGAATATGTAACTTTTTTTATATATTTCAAATTAAGCTGTTTTTTATCTCCTTTTATATTTATGTCGTTATAAATTTTTATTTTCCACTATGCAAAAACTGTATTTACTTAATTTCAATATAACTTTTTTTTGTCCTGCCACATATAGAGAAAAAATAGACACAATTTTTCAACATGGCAAAATATATTATATACTTTCAAAAAATAAATGGGGCTTTAGAGGCCACATGTTATTTATTGCATGAATACCACATGTGCTTCATGCTGCTTGCCACATCTCCGCTACAATTTCCATCTGTCTCTGCTACTTTTTCCTATCCCTCTGCATTAATTCCCAATTCAAGCCGGCAGGTACTACGTTGCCACACCACACTTGTTTTATTAAATATTCCAACTACCTTCACATTTATATCTTTCTTTGAAATACAACTTGTGATACAACATTTTAACATTACACAACTCTTAAGACAATTAATATTTGATATCTTAACTTGATATAAAAATTACTTTAAATATTGTATTGGGATATTTTGAAAGACCGAGATGTGCTTGTCATTTTTGGGGTTGGATAAACTTTCTATTTTTTGGTTTTTGGTATGAATCAGGTGATGTAAATCTAGACAAAATCTCTATTTTGTTTGTTTAAGTTGTACTTCTGAATGTATAAATGGATTTAGTTTGCTAAAAAATCCCTTGAACACTTCGATTATACAAACTTAGCCACTCAAATTTACAGATCCAATCATTCATCACCAAGTTTGAGATAAAATCAAATGGAAAAAATCATAAAAAAAAAACTAAAAGGTATAATGTTTAGAATATGCTTATATTTTCAAGGTACGATCAAACATTTGTGAATCGAAACGTACTACCACAGATTAATTTCCATGGGTTTTTCCTTTGAGCCATGCTGGCCCACCAACAACATTGCCGCGCCAAGCCTATCTCTTATCTATTTGTGTGTGGTGTCAATACATTGTTCATTGTCGGGAATAGGCGCACTGTATATGCTCTGCAACAACTGGACATAATATATGTATTAGAGAAAAACCGAAATGGTATTTTCTCATCAATTTTTTTTTTAAATGTGCTTAATTAAGTTCTCGTGACATAAACAAGTGTAGGATTTTTAGTGTAAAAGAGCTCTTTCTTGAATGACTAACTTTTTTGAAGTGTAAAAAGAGAGTTATAATTTGTTTTGATAATAAATAGCTTAAAATCTAAATGTTTGTTCTAAAATTTTAAGGTGCTTTGAACAATAATAGAAATAAATTCATTTCTGGAAACATAGTCAATTAGTCACGGTGTCACTAGTATTTGGAATATATATAATATTTTTTTTGCGTCATTCTACATTACCTATTGTGACTTAGTGGGAAGTGCCTTAGCATCAAATGTTGTTTAGATTAAAATTGTCAACTTGTTCATACATGTCTAATATAGTGACTAGCGTGCTTGCTACCTGGACGCGTTTCACTGAAAAGCTTAAAACATAGAGGTTGAGGTTGCCAATGTCTTGTCTCTGGACTCACAGGGCTATCAACAAACATTGTTAGGCTCCCTCCCTATCTCCCCTGGTTAATGGAATACATTGTTATTTAATATAGTGAGAGTCATCTTTATTAAATAATGCTCCACAAGGTAGTAGTGTGTGAAAGCAATAAATGTAAGTGGCATCATTAAAGAAGGTCCACTAGTTAATGGTTGAGGCCTCATTATGGAGGCTCACTAGGTGGTTAGGGTTTTGGTCAATTAGAAACTACATATAGTGGTATAAGCTATGTAATAGGTTTTCAAGTGAATATTATTGTATTTGAGGCTTTACTCATGTTGGAGGTTGCCCCATCCAAGAGGAAAATAAACACTGCATTTAGTTTTGAATATCAATAAAGGTTTTCCTATTGTATCTCTTTTCAATTCTGATTATGTTTATTTTCTTTCCACATCTATATTTACTTCTATATTGCTCTGTTTATTTGATTTCCACAACTATATTTCCATTTATTTTTCTCTAAATATTCTATTTCAGCTAACAAGGAACACCAAAAATGGTATCAAAGCACTTTCTTATGCCAACACACACTCTAGTTTTAGATACTTTTTTTAGGCTAAAGACATGTTCTAACATCTTTAAGTAACCTAGAGATCTATCATTCAACGGGTAAACCTACGGTTGGGGAAGACTACACGCAGAAGATACAAGAGGCATCACTTGGTTGGACACCCTTGTAACCTCTGTTGGTACCCCTTTGAGTCGTATCACACTAGATAGCACCTTTATATGGAATTTTCTTCCATCAAATCAAGGAAAACATCTTGTATTGGAGATTTTTAGTGTTACAAATGTTAGGTTAAACTTGACTCGATGAAAGAGTCAAAGTTGTTAGGCCAAGCATATGGTTTTGGTAGCCTACGGTTTTTAGAGCCCATGGATTGCATATAATGAAGCCTTTAAAAGGATTAGGATACTCCATTGTAATGTGTCAAGTGAGGAGAGGTGAAGGCTCACATGGTCGGGGCCAGGAGGTTGGTTGACTTGGTCGAGTTTGGTCAAGGGAAATAATAGATCTATTATTGGTTGGTTTTTACCATAAGGTTTTTCTAGGATAAATCTCATGTGATTTATGTGTACATGTTCTTGTGTTTTTGGTATATTTTTTTCTCTCTCGCACTTTTTATTTCCTAACAATTGGTATAAGAGTGAGACAAACTTGGACTCTCTATAAAGAGTGGTTTGATGAAGGAAATGATAAGGAGGTGAATGTTGGTCCGCTAAGCCATTAGAGAGTTTGACCTTTGGTTGTTGTCATAAAGAGAAAGATGAAATCCAAGAAAGGTCACATGAAAAGGAGAAAGGTAGAGCCATAAGGAGAAAGGTCGAGCAGTTAGTCCATGAAGAGAAAAAAAATGAGTGGATCAAGACCAATAAAGAGAATAATGCACATGAAGTGTTTGACTGAATGCCTCAACGAGATGATCATGGATCATTATGATGGTTTTTCATAGCCATGAGGCTTGGTCAAGATGTGCGAAGGAGAGGGATGACGACATAAGTGTCAAGATAACAACAATGAAAAAAAACTTAATGGAGTTGAATGTAAATGGGCATATGACTGTATGACCTGATGGCATGCGTACCCCAGGTTTGGAATTTTCATTGGTAAAGTCTAAACATAGACGTAGGTGATAGGGGAGAGCATGCAGGATTCCCAGATACCCTGAATTTGAGGGAGGTTTGGCTAGATTTGGTCATGGGAAACCCCAAGTCAAGTTTAAAGGGGGGAATGTTAGGTTAAACTTGACTCAATGAAAGAGTCAAAGTTGTTAGGTCAACAATGGTGGTTTCATGTACATGGTTTTAATAACTCGTGGTTTTAGAGCCTGTGGATTACATGAAAAAATCCTTTAAAAGGATGGTGATACTCTGTTAGCAACATTTATTGTATAGGGGTGTTCTCCCCGATGGTTTGGGCCTTGGAGGGGTGAATGCAAAGCAGTGGGTTGAAAAACCCCCTTATCCTAAGTTTCGGGCACAAATGCCCATCCGTTAAGCAATGGGAAAATCTATGCGGCCGGGATCTATGCGCCCAGATATATGGTCGAGGTTGGATTCCGGAGCCCCCTCACCATTCTACCTTTAAGGCGGAGGGGGAGGGTCTGAAATTGAGCGCGCAAGTTTGAGCGGTTAAGATTCGGGCGCCTGGATCTGCGGCTGAGAATGGATTCCGGACCCCCCCGCTATTCTGCCTTTAATAGGGGGGNAATTGACAGTTTAAAGCGGGCCCCCCTTTGTCACATCTCCTAATCCCTCTGCTTCTCACCTTCTGCCATGTGTCTTCCCTTGTCACATCTCCCACTCCTCTTCTACCTTTTGCTATCACATACCCGTCCTCCACTCTCCCCGTTGTCATGTTCCTTTTTCCCCTTAGACCCTCTTACCCTCTAACACCTATACCTCCATACTCCACGCCACTTCCACTTGTGTTGTGTCCTCAGTCCCCAACCTGTCGCATTGTGGCCTCATTGTCACCTTCTCATGGTATATCGCCTCATCATCTGGTGTCACAACCTCTGCTTCTTTGCCACCTAGTGCTTCCACCTCAGCACCTCTCATCTCACCCTCATCCACGTCCTCCATAGGGGTCCCCTCACAGTAGTCCAATGAAGCAGCATCCAAAGAAAATCCGCCACGCCGTCTGAGTACAGAGTTGATCGAGGCCATTCCCAATACCAAGGAAGCAGTTATTGTGGCAGTTGATGGTAGTTGAACGTTGTCTTCTTCCATAAATAGAAGGCTAGGAAAGGACCAAGCGTAGAGGCAGATTGGCAGTCCATCCTAACAGATATTGCGTCTGACAAATGACTGCATGGGTAGTCTATCCAACATTTGCATGTGCCGCCTAACAGAGAAGCTCCTCAACGTCAAGCATTGAATTCCTGATATGATCGTGCCTTCAGCACCTGAGTCAACTCCAAGTATATGTAGGCATTTTTTCCATTTTGTTTAGTATCGATGGTTGAGCTTAGCTTCCGACTATAAAGTTTCTAAGGAAGCTCTGGTTATGTATTTTGATTTGAGACTGTCAAATTAATGGAAGTCAGCTTCTCTTTCTTTTTATTTTGTTTGTTAGCTGTTTAAAACACTTGGAATTGGAGGATCCAGTCGAGGGTCGCATATTGTAGGATGACGTATGGTTGGTCACTGCAATCTCTGCACCAGTCTTAAGTAGTCTCCCATGTGGTCTTTTTCAGCTTGCACTGAATGATTCAAAACCGGAGGATCCAGTCGAATGGTTGTGGTTGCATAGTATGATAGGTTTGGTTAGTGTGCAGTTATCACTGTGTCGTTTAGGCACATTTCAGTGTATTGTTTTTCTTTCCCAAGTCGCTGGAAGGCCTAATGCCCAGAGCAGTCTCCTCCTTTTTCTCCCTAGTCTTCCCTCTGATCTCGCTTTAACTCAAATTCCTGATTGAAGTTAGTTCCGGCCCTCACTTCCTTGTGCATTTCTAGCCTAGTTTTCTGAGTTAAATGATTCTGTCCTAAGTTTACTCCCATTCGATCAACCCTTTTAACAAATTCATGACAATAAACTGATGGGCGTCGAGCTCTGCTCCTATTTCAATCCAGGAGTGAATTTCGTCGCCAACATACTCCATTGCAAATGTGTCTAGATTTGAGTGATGAAGGCTCAATTGGTCGGGGCCAAGAGTTTGGTCGGTTTCGTTGGGTTTGGCCAAGGGTAATAATAGATCTATTGTCGGTTGTTCTTTTTTTGTAAGGGTTTTCTAGGGTAAATATCGTGTGATTTATGTGTGTTTTTGCTATGCGATTTTTATTTTTATCTCTCCCATGTTTTTATTTCCTAATAACTGTTACAGAGAAAGATTTTGGCTTCAGGGGGATGCCTTTGCTGCTAAGGGTTTGACTTGTTTTGTGCCTATGGTATATGTGGTCTAATGCTAATGTTGTAGAAGATGATGAAGAAAGATGGAGTGCCCCGTCCATTGGACCCAAGTGTTTAGCAATAATTCATTTATTTTATCTTCTCCGCTTAAGTTTGGGGATTTCAAGGGGGCCTTTTGCTAAAATTTACTATGTGAAATGAACACGAGTGAGAGCAGTTGCAGGAGCTAGAGCTAGAGCTATATATGACCAAGAATTTTGGCAGCATGAAGAGAGAAATGGATGTGTGAGGGTGAGAGGATGGCAGCATAAGTGTCGAGATAGTAACATTGATAAAATATTTATTATAATGGAGTTGAAAATGTTTATTGCATGCAAATGGGCATATGACTGTAAGACCTGGTTAGGAATGTGTACCCCTGGTATAGGTGATGGGGGGGACATGTTGTATTCCTAGATACACTAGTTATAAACTTTGATGGGGGTAGGGACAAGAGGTGAGCGATGAAAACTCACTTATTGATTTGGATGGATTTGGTCAAGGAAAACCCCAAGTCGAGTTTAAAGGTGGAATGTTATGTTAAAATTGACTCGATGAAAGAGTCAAAGTTGTTAGTGCAACAATGGTGGTTTCAAACACATTCTTTTAGTAGCTTGTGGTTTTTAGAGCCCACGGATTGCATGTAATGAAGCCTTTAAAAACATTATACTAATTCACTATAATGTGTCAAGAGCTGAGCGGTGAAGGCTCACTTGGCTGAGGCTAGGAGTTTGGTTGGCTTGGCCGGGTTTGACCAAGGGGAATAATATATCTATTGTTAGTTTGTTTTTCCGATAAGGGTTTCTAGGATAAATCTCGTATGATTTATGTGTGCATGTTGCTATGTAATTCTCATTTTTATCTCTCTCACATTTTAATTTCCTAATAAAAACAATATTAGGCAAAATTTTCAAAAAAACCTCCACTACAACCTCCGCTATTCATATCATAGGTTTTAACAGATGAAAAAAGTTGGGCAGGAAAATGTTTTATTTTTCGATGCTTATATTGATAACATGCACCAATGTGTGTTCATGTAACATGAACCAATTAATATATAAAATTAAAATCATCGGTGCTCGTATAATTATTACGCACTGATTCCGTCTTTCTTTTATATATGTCGCACTGATGCTCATATAAATATTACACAATGAGTTTTTTTTTTTTTTTTTTTTAATGGCACATCGGTGCTCATATAATTTGTACGCATTGATGCCTATATTACCAAGTACACCAGAGGGAAGTGAAATTTCGAACATTTGAGGTGAGATGGCAGTGTCATTCTTTGTTACTAAGCATTGGTACATATATTATATGTAAAGTATCAATTGTATTGTATTTATGTGCACCGTAATATTTTGAAATGATAAATATAATCGATGTTTTTTCACAATTTTTAGCATCGATGTAGCAATGTAATTAATAGGCACTGATGCATATGACTCATAAAAAAACATCGGTGTCTATTTTATGGCACTCACCGTTTAGTGAGTTCAAAAAATACAATGCACCAATATGTATACATTTTAATTAATTATTTTTTTTGCAAATTTTCAATTAGTCATCTCAAAATCAAATATTTTGTATACTAATATTGATTTTTATATTTTTGTTATTTCATTTTGTTATAATGATTGCAGTAATGTGTTGTCCAACATATTGCACCTTTGTTATTTGTAACAATGTAAATCATCCATATATTAATTAATCAACAATGCAAAATTTTACAACATTAGACGATGCAATAAAATGATAAACCCGTTTTATTATATATGAATAAGAGACCCTTAAGTAAGGCTGAAAATGTAAGTACTCAAAAACTTTGTTATCAACCCCTTTCTTCCTCATCATCGTGTTTTATGTGCTGAATGGGTTCCACTTTTTTTTCTTTTTTGCAATAAATCAAATGAAAACTATTATTTCATGTTATAATTAAATTTGATGTACATAAAATAATAAATCAATGATCACATTCCTCTAATGCACATTGTTGTTGGGATGAATCCTCCCACGATGAAATTATGTTCGTTTCTTTTACCACCTCTTTGTACACTTTTTTAGACATCCCTACCGACATGTATTGGTTTTCCCCTTGTTTGTCCCTTGGGATTTGCATCTTTCTGAAAAATGAAAGGCACAATAATTTATTTTTTAAAATCAAAATGAAAGTAAATATAACAAACAAAATTAATTTGGTAATTTTTAGGACATATTATAGAAAAACATGTTTAGTAATAATACTTTTTAAATGATTCATTTTTGTTATTGTAGCTTTTTTCTATTGCAAGTCTCACGGGTCTTGTTGACCATTGCTTCGAAAATACTTCCTGTAGTTTGTATACAACCTTATTCTTGGAGTCATTGGGTTGATTTTTGTATTGTAAGTGGAAAGTACGTCTATACGTTTTTTCCACTATATCCCTAATAGCTTTGTAAAAAACGTTCCCCCTCTTGTTAAATTACAACACCACTCTAGATGAACCAAGGACCAAGTCATCATCATTTACATCCTTCATAATTTTTATATTCTTAGGACAAAATTACGTTCCCTAACAATTGATCCCTACACAACATCAAAAAAATGTGAAATCAAGTTTTTAAAACATGTTAGCGATTAATGTTAAGAAATTTATTTTTAGTAAAAAGTCAAAGAAAAACTTCATGTTGATTACCTTTTGATCCACCTAATTCCTCTCTTTGCAACATTTCCATAAAGCTTTTATGCTCTTTTTCACTTATATTGTGAACAATCTTATTGAGTTTCTTTAAGTTTTTTCTCTGCATGACACGTCTTAACCAATACATATCATTAATTTAAACCTATAGATACGTCACATATATTAATTTTTTAATAAAACTTAAAGAACTTTTCTTTTTTTCTTATTGGGATGAGCTACCATCGTGCTCGTTGCAATAAGTTGTTTTCCTTGAACTTCTATCGGCCATCTTCTAAAAAACAAAATCCAAGAATCATCAGATATATAAATTATGAAATGTTTTTTTACCAAATAAGATTTCAATGTATATAATAAAATAGTATGCACTGGTGCATTAAACATATTTATACGCATCAGTATATGATTATCCTGTTGTTTTGAAATCGAAAAATGTTTTGTTTACAAATTTTTATATTCATGCGGTGCTCTATAAAGTAATAGAAGCACCGATGTCTCATTATTGTTTATTATGCATCACCGAACCTATGAACAAATTTAAAACATGATGCTTTCGGTATTAAAAACAATGTTATTTAGATTTTAAACTCAACGGTGTTATTGACAGGAACATGCACATCGATGCACTATTTCTATACAATGTGCACCGCTAACTGTGAAAGCATTTTTTAAAAGACAGCTGATGACAACAGGGTTTGCAATCCAATGCAATGAGTGGTCCCATTACAACAGATACTAAATGCATCATATACAAGTAAAGAAACCCTATAAAAATATATTGCTTAAAAAAAATCTCATTGTGAAATATAGAGAGGGTAATCAAGAGAAACAACAAGAAAGATAGGGCTTAACTATGAAACACTTTTATTTTTTTAAGAATGTACTAAAATTTGTTTGAATCAAATAGGGGAAATATCAATATGCTCAATAGAATGAAATCACATATCTGAAATTTCTCCTCTGTAGATTTGTATGTGACCTACGGTGATCCCTTAAAAATTTGGCTTTTCAAACAAATCTACCCACTCCAAATTCTTTGCTGTTAAATTTCTCTTGCACAAATCTCCCCTCTAAATTTTGACAAAAGAATGAAATAAGAATTAATATTTTTATTTATAAACACATGCATTTAGAAAATTGAAATTCCCGCTCATTTTTTCACTGTATATTTCGACACATTGATGATAAACGCGTGCTGTTTTTTTTTTCAACTTACTTTTTCCGTGTGCTATATAGTTTAAAGCACGCAAACAATTTAATTGAAAAAATGCAAATGAAAACCTCCACAATTAAAATATTGTGGAGGCAAAAATAAAGGTCAATCTTCGGTGCCTCTCATAATTTAACACACCAGAGAATTATGTATATACAAATGCACAAGTGCGTCATTTAATAATTAAGTACACCGATAATGCTTAAAAGTCATTTAAAATTATGTTTGAATTTATATTGTTCTATGCTTCCCAAACTTTCTTTTAAGAATTTATTCATGTATTGATGATGGTTTTGGCTCAAATGAAAAAAAAAATAAAAAAAAAATTATAATATCAAATGACCAATTCTTCAGATTCCAACTCATTCCATATAGTTGCAAGTTCTTCAAGTTCTCCCCCATTGTTTGCAGTAAGTCTATATATATTTTTAATTCATTTATCTGATCGGATTTATGTTATTTATGCAATGTGCATTTGAATAATTGTTCATTGAATTTTGCAGGATCGTGATTCAAGATCGAGTTCATATACACAAGATATTCCACCATTCTAAAAATGTTGCAAGTTCTTATCAAGAGAAAGATACCGCAAGAAGATGCTTGATGAAGGTGGAGAATTGCTTATCTTGCCAATTGTGACATGTCATCTTACAACAACTAGCTTGAGTCAATGGTATTACACTATGAATTGGATCTTTTTTGTGACACCCCAGTAGTATGTGGTTCAAAATGTAAAGGGTTGAAGGAGAACCCTCAACATGTCACATTGCCACATTATATTAATGATCGACTACCCAAAGTTGACAGTCTAATACCTGTTGGTTGTGGAGCCTGATTATCTTCCTGATTCAGAGGTCCTTTCTTTCAGCCGTGTTTATACCCCATGAAGTATTTACACCCTAGAAGTATGTACACTCTTCCAAGCGGGGGAGTACAGAGGGGGGGTACCCCCTCTGCGGGGTCCGGGGGGTCTGGGGGCAAGCGGGCCCTCAGCGGGGGTTCGGGGGTGAAGCCCCTGAAGCAAAAATTGCCTTATAAAAGTATATTGTAATTTCATTGTAAATCTGGACCGTTCATTATAAGGTCGCAGATCTAACGGTAGAGATTATGTTAGGGTTTTTTGCCCTAGAAGGCAACCCTCTTTTATGAGG
>ML778124.1:828288-845377 GCA_009831015.1 Picea engelmannii | reverse complement strand
AAGATGAGAAATTTGCTAGGTCCAAGAAGGTTCAGAGTCCATCATATACAGCAGCGGTGGAGTTGTTGAGATCAGTCTCCAAGTGGGAGATTGTTGGTTGTGGAGCCTGATTATCTTCCTGATTCAGAGGTCCTTGCTTTCAGTCGTGCTTATACCCCATGAAGTATTTACACCCCAGAAGTATGTACAGTCTTCCACGCGGGGGAAGGCAGAGGGGGGGTACCCCCTCTGCGGGGTCCGGGGGGTCCATCCCCCCAGCTGGGGGGTGTGGGGGCAAGAGGGCCCCTAGCGGTGGTTCGGGGGCGAAGCCCCCGAAGCAAAAATTGCCTTATAAAAGTATATTGTAATTTCATTATAAATCTGGACCGTTCATTATAGGGTAGCAGATCTAACGGTAGAGATTATGTTAGGGTTTTTTGCCCTAGAAGGCAACCCTCTTTTATGAGGGAAATGTATTGCGGCTATGTATGAGAGTGAATATTGTATTCTGAGAGAGGAGATTGTGAGAGAAAGAAGAGGAAGTTACAACGGGTTTTGCTGTAGGTTGTATCCCTTCATTTGCTGGATAATAACAAAGGAAGGACCTGGCAATTTCTCTAGTGGACGTAGCCCACACTGGGTGAACCACGTATATCTGTGTCTCTCTTGTATTGTGTGTCTTCTGTGTTTTTATCTGCATTTGTTTTATTTTATTGCTCCGCGGTCCCGTTTTTCTAACAATACCTCCCACTTCAATTAGTAATCCAAAAGGTGATATAGAAAAGACACGTAGGAATACTTCCATATGCTTCGTTGATTCCAGGGAGAGCCAAACCTGTGAAGCACACCGCACAATTTTTTTTTAAAGGTTAAAAAGGCCAAATTTAAGCCCAATTTTAAACTTAATCCAATGAAATTGAAAATAAGGAGGTAACAAACAATTTACCTAGTCTCTTCTCACTTGATGAGACATAGTTTCCCCATAGAGAAAAAATGAAAATGTGCACTATTTTCAAAAATTTGAAAATGAATGGAATCTATCGGTAAAGCTATCGAACTATGGAAGCAGCATTGTAGAGCACTGCAAACGGGGAGGCCGTAGAAGGAGTGTGAGAATTGGTGCTTGTGTGAGTGGTTGGAAGCATAGAAGGAAATGTGATAGTAAAATTTAGTTTTGTAAAAAAAATTATTTTACCTTAGCATGGTGCGCCTGACAATAAGATGCATTAGAATGCACTAGTACGCTTTATTTATTTTACCCTATTACGGTGTGCCATACAGTAAGATGCACTGATGCATGATAGTATCAGTAATGCATTGATTGGATTTTTGGATATACTTTAAAAATATTCGAGGCTATAGTACTATTAAGCACACCGTTATTATTGTTTGGTGTGCCACTATTGTGTATGCACCGAGGCGGTTAGGTTTTTTCAATGCACTAGAAAAGTTTTTTTGTTTATACGAAATTGTTCTAACCTATTCTTAGTTTTTCTTCATACATGCACCAATTCCCTTAATTTAGTGTGGAGTACCGAAATGCATTTTATTTTATTTTTTAAATTAAAAATAATATTTTAGCATTTTATATTAATAATGGTTATCAGTTTGCCTTATTAGTTCAACATTGGGGAATTATGTTTGTGAGTGCACCAGTACATTTTTCAGATTTTGATGCATCGATGTAAAAACCCCCACAAAAACCTCCAGCCACCCTCCTCCGATATGAACAGATAAGGGATAAATTTTTTGAAGAGGTTCCCTAAAAACCTGCACTACAAGGTGTTCACCTTGTAGTGCATGTACCTTCAGGTATATTAGAAGATCCCTATGTGCACATGAAACCAAACTTACAATATCTTATCAACCATCCTATTTCTATAGTACACCGAGAACAACACTCGAGGAGATCACTCTCACAGACTAGGGAATGATGTAGTATGGTTAAAGGTACAATCTATCCTCATTAATTGGTGCCATGAAATATTTGACTGAGTGTTATTGTTCAAACTTGTAATACCCCAGTTTAATCCCTAGTGTAATTGTACATATGTTTTATAGGCTGGTGAACTAGGATATTATAGGAAAAAGTTCCTATGTGATTATTAATATAGAGAGTCTAGATTGCTAAAAGGCCAGTGTGCCTATTATTGTAATATGTAAACACTCATACTAGTAATAAAATACATAACTGCTACATACCAACCCAACAAGTGAGATGGGGGGATAAACTCCTAGAAAGGGAAAGGGGGGCTAAGAGTCTAGGAAAGGGCTAAGCTAAGGGGGCTCAAGACTAATGGAATATTGTATTAATATTACTTAAACTTAAAGTTATGGATATGAATATATACTAAGTTTCTTAAGTGGGGACAAGTGCATTCCTTGAGTGCCATGTGGCATAAAAGGAACATGCATTTATAAGAGGGATATTTAGTGTATTTCCCATCATTCCGGGAGGAGGATTCCATCATCCTCTCCTATCATCCCTGGTACACTGCGGTTTCCATTGCAGTACCTGTACCTGATATGGTTGTTGTTGAAGAGGCAGGTTGTCAGGCCCATGGTCGAAGAGGCGGGTTGTTAGGCTCATGGTCGAAGAAGTGGGTTTTCAGGTCCGTGTGTATTCTCTCCAGGTGAGAGAACTACTAGGAATTAATTTCCAAGGTGCCAAGATGTAGCTACAAGGATCTGAAACTCCTTGTTTGTTCTATTGTTGAAGCTTCAAAAGGGAAGTGGGGTAGCCGAAGGAATGTTGAGCAGAGAAGGGGAACACTTCCTGGGGTGGGACATGCATGTGGGTGATGAGGGACTGTAGGTTGGTTGCTAGAGTTGGCATCTGACTCTAAGAATTGTTGTTGATTGATAGACCTTAGACTGGTTTAGAAATTCCTTTGCCCGAGTAGAGTTTATCCCTAGCTCGGGGGTGACCCACTATTGAGATTATGAGCAGTGTGGTCTATGGCTGGGAGGAACATGGAAGGTCTTCATGCAGTTTGTGTTTATTTCATGAGATAAGTGTCTCTCATGTGCTTATTTCAATTACTGTGTGTGTAATTATGAGTTTTCTATTGCTGAATCTTTGTTATTAATTCTATCTATGAATGGTTATTGTTGTGTGTTGTTTTTATTCCGCATAACTCTATTCATATGCAGAGAATCTATTTAATTAAATGGTATAAGAGGATATTTGTTGAGTTTCTCATAATGGGGACATTATAGAGCTGTTGAGACCTATTCCCGCTTCTAAAATCTCCCTTCCCTTTTCCTTTTTTCCCAATTTCTTTGGTCCTTTTCTTTTCCCTCTTCTATACTTACCCGAATTCCCTTTTTCTTTTCTCCCCTCTATTCTCCCTTTCTAATTACTACACTTAGTCGATTTCTGAAAATGAAGGGTTCATGGGTTGGCGGACTCGCGGGTTTCTCATATCCATACATGCTCCCAATAATGAGTTTGACCGACCGTGACACTATTCTGTACTTAGCCATTTTCGCAGTTGTGGGTTCCCAGGTTAGTGGGTTCAAGCCTTTCATATCCCATGTTTCACGATATACATTTTGCACTCAAAGTTATGCAATCTACATTTTGACTAGTGGACCCCCCCATATCCTTTTATCTCATCTCTCCTATGTTAAGTCTGACCGACCGCGCTACAACACTTAGCCATTTTTGATCTTTTACAGTCGCGGGTTCCCGGGTTGGCGGGTTCACAAAAATCTCAAGTCCTATTTCGCTCCCATCCGTCCCCGCCACTTTCATGCTTTTCACAATACACATTTAGTATGGCTTAAATGCTAATAAAGCATCATGTAGGTCCCATAAATATTGTCATTAGTAGGTGAAGGGCTTGAGGAGATTTCTCATTAAAACATGATTTGTGGAAGATTATATTATCTCTCGAGCGATCATTTCAAATATTATCTGAATCAAAGGAACGCTCTCGTCAACTTATGGCAACAACAAATCAAGATCAGTTCTATGGAGATACTTTGAACATTTTTGGATGAGAGGACCATATATTTCAGTGGTCTAGAGCTTACTCTTATTATTCATCCCCTTCTACTAAGAAGGAAGTAATTTGGATGCCTGGAATTGCTCGTTCAGGCTGTGTTCTTGAGGTTTTCGACATTAAAGAACTAGTCACCTAGTGCACCAAGAAATATATACCCAGTCAGCGAATAATTCATCTCCAAAACCATCCTCCCGTCTCTTTGTCACCTCAAGTATTCTACAAAATACTAAAGCTCCCAGAGCCAACACTCACCTTCAAAGGTGAAGATTGCAGAGACTTCTTGAAAAAACATGATAATGGCATGGATATCTTAACAAAATTCTTGGAGAATCCCATGGCCATCCCTGAAGATATTACCATATTGTAGGTCAACTTGTTCAAAAACCCATTTCGGGAAATTGCCTGGTTATTCACTAGAATTACGGGCCAAGAAAATACTGCCAACATTTCCCATATGATTCTTTACATCTTGTATTTCACTGTCAAGGATCAGGCCATTTTCGATTAGGGGAAGTTGATTTCCATTGAAATCTCTTCCCAGTTGTCTCAATATAAAAAAGGATAAAAAATTATTGTCTTCTTATTTGGTTTTCACGATAGCGCATTGTTGTCATTTTCCTAAGTTGTCTATATGCAAGAAGGTGAATTGTGAATTTGACCCTGTGACCTTTTGGTACCAAGAATTATGGAGGCACAAAGATTCCCTGCATTTTAATGAGGCTTTTAATGACTTTTTCTAAGCTTTTAAAGAGTTTTTGTTTGGAAGAGATATCCCAAGAATATCTCCTCAGGCTAGTAAATTCCTAGATAAAAGGGGACTTTGGAGCAAATGGAGAATTACAATGTCATAAGGATTTTCAGTTCCAAGGAAAATCCTTCCTTTCTTCCATGCCATATATCTGAAAAAATGTTTGTTACAGAAGTTACAAGGCAATATAACTTTTGGCTACACATTTTTCATGAAAAATGAAAACAACAATTTATTCCTTTGCCTTGGGAAGTCGAGGACTTTGTGTTCAAAAATATGAACAAGATTGATGAATTTTCAAACCATTTCCACAACTTGAATCTCAAGTATGCTGAAAAAATTAGAGGGTTTGACCCAAATGGAATTTTTATGGAACACATGCCAATAATGGGTTTTAGCAATTCATTCATCCACACTATTCTAGGAGAAGAAGAAGATAATAACTGGGACACATCTACTCACACAACTGGCGACTTGGAGATGATACTCAGTAACAATGAATTATACAAACATAAAGGAAAAGGTCCTAGCGAGAAGAGTGCCGAGTCCCCAACTATGACTCCTAAAACTACGACACCTTGGAGCAACGCTCCAACATCACACCCATCTAAGAAAGAAATCAAAAACAGTTCAGGCGGAGGAGGAGACAAGAATCCTCCTCTAGGAAAAATTGAAAGTTCACACAGACTTCCTCTAAGGAAGAAAAGGAAAAATATTATACAGGAGGAAGAAGAGCATCATGTAGAAAGAGACATTAACACTTTCTCCCTTGAGGATATGGAACTCGAAGCTGACATTGAGAAAAGGGTTCCTAAATTGATCAGTCAGGAGGCGCGGCCCACCAGAATCCGTGATTAGAAATTGTCAAGAACGAGACCTTTGATGAAGAAGAGTCTTTTGCATTTCAAAGCGTTGTCTTTGACATCGAGTCCAAGAAATTAATTATTGAGACGAATGATGTGAAGAATAAAAGGGGTAAATCTCGTTCAGAGGTTGACCTGAAAAATATGTGGCCTTCCCAAATTTCCAGAATTCATAAAGAAAATGGCGATGCATTGGACGATTCGATTGGTGGTCTCGAAGAAGAAAATATAAAGTTAAAGGAAAGGATTAAGGAACTTGAAGAGACTTTGATGCCTCTTCCACTCCTTGCCATCCCTTTTGAAATTATTGGACCTGCCATGCCCGAAGAAAAAATAAAAGGATCATCAAGCTTACTCACATCATCCAGGGGATATGTGGATGATAACATCAAGAAAAGGATGACAATGATTTCAAAATCTTGGGAAATCTCAAAGAAAATTGTTTCTTTTGGCATGAGGGTGCATGCTTTTCATGAATATCTACAGGCCGACTTAAAAAATGAAGAAGGATTTTATCTTGATGCAGTGGCACCCTTTGGTATTAAAGTCTCCAATATGTCAGAGATGAGGAGAAGAGAGGAGGACCTTCCCTCTCCAAGTCGAATCAAGCAGCAATGCCTGTTGGAAAGAGAAGGTAAAGAAATTGAAGAACATTGTGCAAGTGTGTCACCAAGCCATATCGAGAAAGGAAGAACTATTCCTTAGAAACATTTTATGGCATACTTGAATACGACAAGGATGACATAGATAATTGGCTAGTGAACTACTCCATAAAAAATCAGGATATTGAAGAGGTATTACATGGCATTTCCATTGATCTCCATGACATGGAGGGTGAAATGTTCAATATTAAAATTTGACATGAAATCAACGTGGCACCCATGAGAAGTTACATCGAGGAATGGTTTAAGAAAGATGTTGATAAACTGACCAATGAAGGGCAAGAAGCAGTTGAGACGGTTCCTGTAACCGTTGATGAAAACGTTAAAAGGACATCAACAAGAAAATGGAAAAAGGAAGAGAGATACCATCATAGTAAGTTCATACTGATCACATCATTCTTTCTTTATCAAGTCTTTCATCTAGTTACTCCACCTCTTTAGATAGAAAGGTTTAACCGAAGACTGAAAATTTCCTTTTTCATCTTACCAGGTCTTGTTGTCCTTCCACCACCCACTTTATTCCTTATACAAGTATTCATTCTTGTGTATATTTTCTTTATGGTCCTTGGGAGCCCCAATCCCAGTGTTTATGACAAACACATTTAAATTTCGGAGAATATGTATTGAACTATATATTTTTTAATAAATTTAAAGAGAGATATTTTGGGAACAATCTCGATTGTACTTTGTAACCCATTTTTCTGAATATAATGTATTTGAAGTTGATCTATCATTATATTTATTTGAGCTTCCCATGTATTACTCTGTCAAAGTTATCTTATGCATGTGAACCATTTTATTTTATTTTTATGTGATCATAAATCTTTAATCAAACTATGATGGATGTGAGGAATTTTTTTTTTATTTTCTTTAAATGTGTGAATGTGTGTGTGGTTACTGGTCCAGGAACTTTATTTAAAAGAAAATAAAAACATTTTTTTCGTTTGCAAACTTTTCCTTTTTATTTGATTACCAAAACGAACTTCTTTAAAGTCCCACATTCTGAAGACCTAGAGTCCCACGAGAATTATAAGAAATAGAGGAGTACCACCTTGTTGACGCTTGAATCCGTTAGGACCGAAACAGAAACCTCATGAGGATATAAATCCCCCTGTATTTTTATAGAGGTGGTAATCCTTTGTTTCTTATAATTCACGTGGGAATCTAAGTCTTCAGAATGTGGGACCTTAAGGAAGTCCATCATGAAAATAAAATAAAAGGAGAAGTTTGCAAAAGAGAAAAATGTTTTTTATTTTCTTATAAAGAAAATTCCTGAGAATGGACCAGGAACCACACACACACATTCATACATTTAAAGTAAATAAATAGAATTTCCTCACATCCATCGTAGTTTGATTAAATATTTCTAATCACATGAAAATAAAAGAAAATAGTTTGCATGCATAAGAGAAATTTGACAGAGTGGTACATGGGAAGCTCAAAAAACGATAATGATAGATCAACCTCAAATACTTTATATTCAAAAAACTGGGTTACAAAGTACAGTCAAGATTGTTCCCAAAATAACTCTCTTTAAATTTCTTAAAAAATATATAGTTGAATACATATTCTATGAAATTTAAATGCGTTTGTCATAAAGACTGGGATTAGGGCTCCCACGGACCATTAAGCAAATATACACAAGAATGAATATTTGTAGAAAGAATAAAAGTGGGCGACAGAATGAACAACAAGACCTAGTAAGAAGAAAAAGGAAATTATCAGTCTTTGGTTAAACCTTTCTATTTAAAGAGGTGGAGTAACTGGATGAAGGACTTGATAAAGAAAGAAGAATATGATTAGTATGAACTTACTATGATGATATCTCTCTCTGGTCACTTTCTCGATGATGTCCTTTTATGGCTTTCATTGATGGTTACAGGAACCGTTTAAACCACCCTTTGCCCTTCGTCAGTGAGCTTGTCGATATCCTTTTTAAACCACTCCTCGATGTAGCTTCTCATTAGTGCCACGTTTATTTTTTGCCAGATTTTTATATTGAAAATCTCATCCTCTAAGTCCCTTAGATCAATGGAAATATTCTGCAAGGCTTCTTCAATATCTTGATTTTTTCTTGAATAATCCACTAGCTAGTTTTCCAAGTCATCTTCACTATACTCAATAATGCCATAGAATTTTTAAAATGATAGCCCCTTAAGGATGTCAACTTGTTCGTTGAAGGTTTGCTTGGTAAGGAACAATGAATTAAGAATCAATTTGGGGTCTTGGACCTCATTGGTGCTCCCGACTAGGTCTATCTCAGTCATCTTTTTGAATATTTTTTCTCTCCTAGCGATGGCTTGGCTATATGCTTGGATAATCATATTCAAGTTCTTAACCTTTTCCTTCCAGCATGTGTTTAGTTGTCATACCCAGTTTAGAGAAGGAATATCCTCCTCTCTTATTCTCAAATATTTCATATTGGTAACTTTGATATCGAAAGGTACAACCACATCAAGGTAAAAGCCTTCCTCATTTGTCAAATCTTCCTATAAATATTCATTGAAGGCATGTGCCCTCGTTCCAAAGGAGACCATTCTCTTTGACATCTCCCAAGACTATGTAATTAGATCCATTATTTTCCTAATGTTATTCTCCACATATGATCCATATGGATATCGGTGGCCACCCACCTTTTCCAACTGGCTCAAAATAGTTTTCTGACATTTTTGGCAATTTACTATTTTTAGCAGTTTTTTACTTCCGGGGCCATTTTGAGGGCCTAAATGAAGGTTTCTCGGTATCAAGCTCCTAAATGATAGTTGAAGCATGATTGAGCCCCCTAAATGAATCTCCTCAATGATACCTTTCCAAAGAGATATCACACACCTAAAACAAAGATCGTATGCAAAAGTTACTACCCCGGGAAGTTGATGTACTAACTTACCCAAATGGGGCCCACATGACTTTTGGTGCTTCATCTCCTAGGGTTAGGTTTTTGGATGTCTAGGGTTTTTGTCATTCCTTTTTATTGTAAAAAGGCCTTTAGAGACTCATTGTAATAATCTTCTTGTGAATGCGCACTGCCGTTACATCTCTTCTCAGAGATAAGCCACAACCATTCCAACAAGCTTGTTTCCACTACATTTTACAGTTTCAGCTTATTTTGTTATTGAATAGAAAATCAGTTTTACTGTATTTCTATTATTTTATGTTAAGCACTTGTTAATAATCTGTATTCATTTCATTCTGCTCATAAAATCTGGATCAGTGGTATCAGAGCGGTCTGCTCCTTGGCGTCTTAATGCATGTCCCCAACGAGGTTGGAGTACAAAGAATTGGGTCTCGAGCTTGTTTCTCTTGAGGATAGAAGCTCTCACATGCCCAAGAGACCTCCCATGGCAGGAGAAAATAAAGATGACGGGACAGGAGATCCTTTCAAACTGTTTATTGAGGAAGCCCTCACGCAACAGAGGAACGAGATGATGGATAGTTTCACGCAAATCCTTCGGCGACTACCAACAGGCGACGCATCTTCTTTGAACAGATGCGCCGCCCCCTTCAAGGTACAAATAAAATTTGATATTCCTATATTTGAAGGTCAGATAGACATAGATGCTGTAGACAAGTGGTTGAATCTACTAGAAGGGTATTTTTCTGTTCATAAATTTTTGAATAGAGAAAAGATTACTTTTGCGCTCCTCAAAGCCATCCCCCATGTCAAAGATTGGTGGGAAACTTTCTATGAGCAAAAGAAAATAGAGGAGACCTCATTATTTTCAGTCACGACCACCTGGGAATCCTTCAAGGATGATATTAAGGAAAAATACTACCCTGTCAAAAGTTATGACGACCTGTATACCAAATGGACCACACTGCGGCAAGAAAGAGACCAAGCAGTGCCAGATTTCACAAATACCTTCCATACCTTGCGCACCAAGTTGGGTATCAAAGATTCAGAGCAACATCTAGTGCTAAAGTATCACATTGCTCTGCATAGATACATCCAAACCAAAATGGAATTTCTGGACATCTCATACTTAGGCCCAGCCTACCGATATAACGTCAAAATCAAGCAAAAGCTCAAACAAAAGATGCGACAATTTGGGCCTGGGAGCCCCTTGCAACAAAATCCAGGAAAGGGAAGCCCCAACCCACTGAAAAAAGGACAGAGCAAAGATGGATAGTATCAAGACAACCAGTACAAGATGCGAGCAAAGAAGGACACCAGAAAGACAAAGAAAAATACTGGGAAGTGGTGCGACTTCCATAAGAGCCCTTGGCATAACACTGTTGACTACCGAAGTGAAAGCCTCTGAATCAGATGCAGATTCTGACTCTGAGACAGGACCAGAAAGGGGAAGACAAATCATTGACACGAAACCCAGTGCCATTGTTGCTACCACCAAGCTCCAACCTGGTGAACCAGAAGAGCCAGAAGAAGGAGAGCGCCTCTTCCATTCACAGATGTGGGTAAAAGGCACCCTGCTGCACTTCATCGTTGATAGCGGTAGCCAAGAGAACCTCATCTCAGTAGAGGTCTTCAAGTGGCTAGACCTACCAACAATGCCACACCCATAACCCTACACCATTAAATGGCTCGACCAAGGAAGTGATCTTCGCGTCAGCCAACAGTGCCAACTGTCGTATGACATCAAGCCCTTCAAAGATGAGGTATTGTGTGATGTTTCTCCTCTCAAAGTTTGTGATGTTCTTTTGGGCCAACCTTATTTATGGAAATGTCATGTTGTATATGAGTTTAGGCCTCATAGTGTTATTATTATTTTGAATAGGAAATTGTACAGGATACCCAAGGCAGTCCCATGTAGTGCTATTTCCTTGATCTCTGCTAAGCAATGCAAGAAGGTCATCTCTCAGACGGGGAAGTTTGTCTTCTTCATGATTCTCTCTCAGAATAAGAGAAAGATCGTTGCCACATCCAGGGTCTTTGCGGCTGACCTCTCCACACAGCAGAAGCAAGTAGATAAGGTCGTGGAATAATACTTAGATATCTTCTCCTCACCTATAGGGGTACCTCTGCACTGCCAGGTCAAGCACCCCATCGATCTGACCCCTGGCACACTTCTGCCCAATGGGCCAGTCTATCATCGCTCTTTGTTAAAGAATGAGGAGATCAAGTGATAGATCTAAGAACTACTCCACAAGGGGCACATCCACCCCAACTCATCACCTGGCAGGAGCCCAATCGTGCTGGTACAGAAGAAATATGGAACTTGGCAACTCTGTATTGATTATCGGGCTCTAAATAAAATCACTGTCAGAAAATGGTACCCGATTCCCTGAATCGATGAACTCCTTGATCAACTCACGGGGGCCAAATAATTTAGTAAGATTGATCTGAATTTTGGCTACCACCAGGTCCCGATAGAACAGACAAATGTATGGGAGACCGCCTTCAAGTCAAAGGAAGGACTTTTTGAATGGTTGGTCATGCCCTTTGGTTTGACAGATTCTCCAGCCACTTTCATGAGGATGATGGATGATATCCTATGACCATTCACCAATAATTTTGTAGTGGTGTATCTAGATGACATTCTAATTTACAGCAAGACTTGGGCCAAACACTTGCAACATATTCAACAGGTTCTGCACACCCTGCGACAGCACAAGCTATACGCCAACCTAGAAAAATTCTCCTTTGGCATGGAGAGGGTCTATTACTTGGGCTACATCATTGATCAGCATGGCGTACATGTGGATCCAACCAAGATCCAAGTCATCCGTGATTGGCCATCCCCAACAACACTCACTGAGATTCTGAGCTTCTTGGGACTTGCTAATTTCTACCGCAGGTTCGTGTTGGGTTTCTCCCATATTGCATGGGTCCTCAGCCAAATAAACAGGGGTGGTGGTAAGGTGAAATTTACGTGGGGCCGGTCCCAACAATAAGCATTCGATGATTTGAAGCAACTCTTGTGCTCAAACCCGGTACTTTCACTACCAGACCTGCAACATCCCTTTGAGATCAAGACAGATGCTTCAGACTATCCTGTGGGTGCCATTCTCACTCAGCACGACCACCCCATGGCCTATCATAGTGAGACACTGTCAGATACTGTCCGTAAGTACCCTACTTATGACAAAGAAATGTACTCCATTGTGAAAGCATGCCACCAATGGAGACATTACATTCTTGGGAAGGAGACAGTCATCCACACTAATCATAAGCCACTATAGTTCATGCAAACACAGAGAAAATTGCAAAATGACCACCATCAAAAGTGGTCCACATACTTGCAGCAGTTCCACCTCAACATCAAGTATAAAACAGGAAGCACCAATCATGTCGCTGATTGCCTTAGCAGACTTCCAGTCATGGCACTCACCACGATTCTAGGCTCTTGTGGCCATGAGACATCTGGATGGCCCCAACTCTAAGAGATAGATCCTGACTTCGCCACCACCTACCAAATGTTGGGTGAAAATGCAGTTGTCGATAATTTTCATCTTCAGGATGGGTTGTTGTGTCATCTAGGCCATATCTGCATTCCATCAAGTGAGCGAGTGAAGCTAATCTGGGAAGCCCACTACAGTCGAGTGGTAAGACACTTCGGCGTCAAAAAGACAGTGGCGATGCTACAGAAACATTTCTACTGGCCGAAACTTCGACAGGAGGTCGGCAAGTATATCAGGTCCTGCACTGCCTGCGCTATTGCCAAACTGACCACTAAGAAACAGGGCTTGTACACCCCTCTTCCTACTCCTGACAGGCCATGGGAATCCATCTCAATGGACTACATGTTGGGCCTCCCATCCACCGAGCGGGGAAATGACTGTGTTTTTTTGGTTGTTGATCGCTTTTCTAAGATGGTGATTCTGGTTGCCTGCAAGAAGAACATCACAACAGAGGCCACTGCCAAGCTCTTCTTTGAATGAGTCTGGGTACATTTTGGAATCCCACAAACCATTTTCTCAGATCGAGATAATCGATTTCTCAACACATTCTGGTTGAGACTCTGGTCACTATTGGACACCAAGCTCACCAAATCCACGACCTTCCACCTCCAGACAGATGGCCAAACTGAGGTTGTAAATCGAATGATTGTGCATATCCTTCACATGTATAATTCAAAGAACCCTTGCACATGGGATGAGAGACTTCCCTATGTCCAGCATAGCTACAACTGAGCCTTGCATATCTCAACCGGACACAACCCCTTTCAAGTGGGGTTGGGATTCCAACCATTGGGTCCCATAGATGTTGCACTTCCCCTTGCGGTTACCTCGACTGAATCATCTCCTGCTCCAACTGAAGCTAACAAAGCCACCCAGTTCATTGAGCAGATCCAACACATCCACCAATAGGTTTAGGATATCTTACAGAATTCCAATGACAAGTACAAACAACGTCATGATCAACATTGGGTGCCACATAAGTTTCAAGTGGGCAATAAAGTTTGGTTGCACTTGTAGAATGAACGCCTTACAGGACCCCATCGAAAGCTTCTCCCACTCTGTTATGGACCGTACACTATCACTTAGGCCATGGGGGATAATTATTTTGAGCTCAACATTCCTCCTTTCCTTGGCCTGCACCCAGTGTTCAATGTGGATCTCCTTCACCCTTATTTCCCACCATTATTGGACACCTCAGAAGTAGCAGAACAACTGACACCAATAGAGCTCAACCCTGACTGCATACAACAGAAATCCAATGATCAGATTGTGTACAGACAGATCAAGGGCACTTGACAAAAAAGGATCCAGCTTTATCGAATCGTCAAAGTAGGGCAGCTCTTGCACCAAGGCAAGTGGCTCACCCGGGGCCAAATTTAGCAGAAATTTCCTCATCTAATGGGGGACCTCAACACAATGGAGACCATTGCTTCCTAAGGAGGGAGGATTGATCCAGATGGATATCGGTGGCCACCCACCTTTTCCAACTGGCTCAAAACAATTTTCTGACATTTTTGGCAATTTACTATTTTTAGTAGTTTTTTACTTCCGGGGCCATTTTGAGGGCCTAAATGAAGGTTTTTCAGTATCGAACTCCATAATGATAAATAAAGGCATGATCAAGCCCCCCTAAATGAATCTCCTCAAAGATACCTTTCCAACGGGCCATCACACGCCTAAAACAGAGATCGTATGCAAAAGTTACGACCCCGTGAAGTTGATGTACTAACTTACCCAAACGGGGCCCACATGACTTTTGGCGCTTCATCTCCTAGGGTTAGGTTTTTTGATGTATAGGGTTTTTGGCATTCCTGTTTATTGTAAAAAGGCCTTCAAAGCCTCATTTTAATCATCTTCTTGCGAATGCACACTGCCGTCACATCTCTTCTCAGAGATAAGCCGCCACCATTCCAACAAGCTTGTTTCCATTGCATTTTACAATTTCAACTTATTTCGTTATTGAATAGAAAACCAGTTTTACTATATTTTTGTTATTTTGTGTTAAGAAACTGTTAATAATATGTATTCATTTCATTCTGCTCATAAAATCCAGATCAACATAGCCCTTGGATGATGTGAGGAGCCTTGCAGATCCCTTTAGTTTTACAGCAGGTGTGGTAGGCCCAATTATTTCTAAAGGGCTAGAAATCATTGGAAGAGGCATTAAAGCTTCCTCCAATTATTTGATTCTTTCCTTGAGCTTGGCGTTCTATGCTTCAAGGCTTCCAATAGAATCATCTAAAGCATCTCCAGTTGCTCGACGAAGTTGTGAAACTTGGGAAGGCCACATGTTCCGTAGGTTAACCTCTGAACGAGATTTACCCTTTTTATTCTCTACATCTCTTTTCTCAATAATAAAAGTTTTGGACTCACTGTCAAAAATATCGCTTTTAAATACAAAAGAATCTTCCTCATCGAAGGTCTTGTTCTCAATTATTTTCATCAGAGGATTCTGGTGAGTCGTGTTCTCAGGCTGGTCAGAGTTGGGGAACATTTTTTCGATGTCAATCTCGAGCTCCTTATCCTTGAGGGAGAGGTCACGAATATCGCTTTCAGTTCTAGGTGCCTCCTCTTCCTACACAATGTTTTTTCTTTTATTTCTCACGGGAAGTTTATGGAAACTTTCAATTTTTCCTAAAGGAGGGTTCTTATCTCCTCCGCCTAAAGAACTATAGGTTACTTTATTAATTTGGTGGGCCGTTGGAGCACTTCTCTGAGATGTTGTACTCTTTGGAGTGACAGATGGGGATTGGGTACTCTTCTCACCTGGACCTTTTCCTTTTTGTTTATACAACTCATTGGTGCTAAGTATCATTTCTAGGTCGCTAGTGTCATGAGCAGGAGTGACTGAGACATTATCTCCATCTTCATTCAGAATAACATTAATAAAAGAGTTGCTGAAGCCAACTTCCAATAGGAATTCTATAAAAATTCCGCTAGGGTCAAACCCTTTTACCCTTTCAACATATCTTAGGTTCAAGCTATGAAAATGGTCTGCAAATTCATCAATTTTGTTCATATTCCTGAATATGAAATCCCCAAATTTCCAAGGCAGAGGTATGAATTGATTTTTTCTCTTTTCATGGAACAAATGCAACCAGTAGTTGTACTGCCTTGCTATTTCAGTAAAAAACATTTTTTCAGATATGTGGCACGGAAGGAAAGAAGGATTTTCCTTGGAACCAAAAATCCTCATGACATTGTAATCCTTCATTTGTTCTAATGTTCCCTTTCTATCCAAGAAATTTCTCTCCTGGTAAGACATTCGAGGAGTGTCCTTTCCAAACAACAAGCCTTTAAAAACTAAGACAAAATCATTAAAAACTTCATAAAAATGTTGGGAGGCCTTGTGCCTCCATAATGTTTGATATTAGAAGGTTATCGGGTCGAATTCACAGTTTACCTTCTTACATACAAATAATCTCATAAATTGACAGCAATGAGCTATCATGAAGACAAAATAAGATGACATAAATAATTTCTTCTCCTTCTTGTATTGTGATAATTGGGAAGAGATTTCAATGGAAATCAACTTACCCCAATCGAAAATGGCCCGTTCCTTGACCGTGAAGTATAAAATGTAAAGAATCATGTGGGAAATGTTGGTTGTAGTTTCTTGTCCTGTTATCCTCGCAAAAATCCAAGAAATTTTTCGGAAAGGATTTTTGAATGAGTTAACCTGCAATCTTGTAATGTCCTCGGGAATGGCCGCTAGGTTCTCCAGGAACTCAGGTAGGAGGTCTAACCCATGGTCATTATTCTTTAATAATTCTCTGCAATCTTCTCCCTTGAAGGTAAGCGTTGGCTTGGGAAGTTTCAACAAATTACGAAATACCTGAGTTGACAAAGAGACATGGGAATGATCCCGTAATTGAATAATCTGCTGGCTTAGAATATATCCCTCGACACACTAGGTGACCAATTCCTTACATTCAAAGACTTCTGGGACACAACCTGTGCATGCAATACTAGACGTCCAGATTACTTCCTTTTGGAAAGAAGGGGATGAGTAGTAAGAATATTCTCTGGACCAATGAAAGCTCTGGTCCTCATGCCCGAAAATGTTCAATGTATCTCCACAAAACTGTTGTTGAGTTGCTGCCATAAGTTGACGAGGATGTTCCTTTGCTCCAGATAATATTTGAGATGAGTGCTCGAGTTATAATATAATCTTCCACAAATCATGCTTTAATGAGGTTTAATGAGAAATTTTCTCGAGCCCTTGACCTATTAATGACAATATTTATGGGACATGCATAGTGATTTATTAGCATTTAAAACATTCTAAATGTGCATTGGGAAAAGAGCGAAGGTGGCGGGGATGGGCAAGAAAGACATAGTATTTAAGATTTTTCGTGAACCCGCCAACCCGGGAACCCGAGAACCCGTGAATGCAGAAGATCTAAAAAAATGAAGTGTTTAAGAAAAATTAGATGGACTTAACATAGGAGAGATGAGATACTAGGAGCT
>ML778124.1:802422-828250 GCA_009831015.1 Picea engelmannii | reverse complement strand
GGGTCGTCAAAATGTAGATCGTGTAATTCTGAGTGCAAACTGTATATCACGGAATATGGGATATGCAAGACTTGAACCCACCAACCCGGGAACCCACAATTGTAAAAATGGCTAAGTATAGAATAGTGTCGCGATCAGTCAAACTTATAATATGGAGCATGGATGAATATGAGAAATCCGCAAGTCCAAGAACTCGTGAGCCTCCCTTTTTTGAAAATCGACTAAGTGTAGTAACTAGAAAGGGAGAATAGAGGGAAAAAGAGAAAAAGGGAATTCGGGTAAGTATAGAAGAGGGAAAAGAAAAGGAAAAAAAAATTGAGAAAAAGGAAAAGGGAAGGGAGATTTTGGAAGCAGGAATAGATCTCAACATACCTCTATAAAAATGCAAGGGGATTTATATCCTTGTGAGGTTGTCGTTTCGGTCCTTATAGATTCAAGCGTCAACAAGAGCATATCAATAAATTTAATTCTATCAAAGAGATAATTGGAAGAGTTTTGTATGGAGTGGCTAGCCTGGGTGGTTGGGGATGTTACAAAGTGGTATCAGAGCTCCAGTTTTCAACAATGAGCCTGCATGGACCCAATTAGCAGAGCGCAAGGTGAAAAATTACCGAAATGTAGTTGCAAATGATGTCTGCAATTCATTTTTTGAAATTACAAAAGTGAAATTGAGAGGAATTTCATAAGTAGGTTGGGGAAATTTAACCAGAGAATGGAAATTTACAACTTTTATTAGTAGAATGAACAAATTCGGGTATGTAAAAGGCCGAATTTTGAGTTACAATGTTTCCATGGTGAAATCGGAAGCAACTGGGTGAAATTGGGAAAAGCCCCAATTTTTGTTGTTAAATTCAGGTGGAATTTGGGAAATTTAGTATAGGGATGAGATATTCCTGATTTATAATCTCTATCTGAACAAATTTAGACCTGTAATTGGTCAAATTTGAAGTTATAGTAAGGCCATGGAAGACTGGGCGAAAATTGGTTAAAAATATTTCCAATTAGTAGTTGAATTGAATGGAATCCATTCTAGGAATATCAACTAGTCGTGTGCACAATAAATTGATCGCTACAATGGTTGAATTGGCATTTATTAGGATGAATTGGCCAAAATTTTGGAAGTTGTAGTTCACCATGGTGAAATTAGGCGAAATTAGGCGAAATTAGGCAAAAGCCCCAATTTCCACAGAGGAATTAATGAGGATTTCGATGCACATGAATCAAATTACAGGTACAAGGTTTGAATCCATATGAAAAAGACCAAAATTGGTTATATTGAGGTTGGTCACAAAGCTCTAATGGCGGCCAAAAATAAATTTCAAAATTAAGAAGAATTGGGATTTTTTGGGTATTTTGGAAAAATTTGAAATTAGGGGAAATTGGAAAAATTTTGGTATTTTTCCGTACGTTGACGTCAGCATGACGTGGGGGACATTTGTTAGATGATGTGGTGAAAGGTTGAAGTGTATTTACATAGTGGCAGATGCATGGTGGCAATGGATGTTAGGTGGCAGTTGATGTGGAGCCATGTGGCAGACCAATTGCCAGTCCCACAAAACTGCGGTAAGAAGTGGAAAACTGATTAAGTGTTGAGAATTCTTGGATGGAGTTATGAAAGGAAGGTTACTAGATTATGATTCCATGAGTCCTTGTAGATGGAAAAATGGTTAAGTGTTGATATTTCTTGGACATAATTATGAAAGGAAGGTTACAAGATTATGAGTCTGTGAGTCTGCGTAGATGGAAAAATGGTTAAGTGTTGATATTTCTTGGATGAACTTATGAAAGGAAGGTTACAAGATTATGAGCCCACGAGTCTGAGAAGGAAAAATAATATAAGTATTGGCGACGGGTTCATGGGAGGTATGAATATAGGCTATGAGTCTGCGATTCCACCACCCGCAAGCCCGTGAATACAGTAAAGTTTCTAAGAATGTGAAGCTCAAGGTTGAGTGTGAAAAAGGCCAAGGATCGATATGTCGAGGTCCAGTGAATTCCATGATAGCATACCCTCCAGCATAAGGAAACTAAAATGATCTAAAATTTACGAAAATTATTGGAAAGTTTTGGTGTTTTCTAGGTTATGCTTTTGTAGAGCATTTTTGAGGCCCAAAACAATGTTTTTCGCTACTCAAAAAATGTGTACCCAAGTGTAATTTTTACAGTTCAAATTAAATATCTCAATGATATCTTTTTAATAGTGTATCCCATTCATCAAACGGAATTAGGATGAGTGATTTATAATCTGTACAATGGAGAGTAAATTTTAAGCCCTAGTTAACTTCTTAAGGCCATAACTTTCTGCTCAGGAATCAGATTGAGGCACAGGAGCAGTCTATGGAAATATCTTGAGCCATAGAACACATTTATGGAGCTAAATTAGAAATTTGGGCACTCAAAAAAAAATTCACATGAGGTGGGTAGAAGGTACCTGTAGCATTCAGGGCCATAAGTACTAATTGGCATGAAACTTCAGTAGGATGTATTTAACAACTTGGAGCTCAGATGAAGATAAAAATTGGCCAGAATGTCCAACATATGGTCATGAAGGAACCCAGTTGAGATCCTATCAAATTGTCAAAGGAGCCAGTGTAAGGATGCTTAAGCACAATTTAGAGTTGCACAAGGTTGAAAGGTGATCAAAAAGAGTTTTTGGGTAATAATCAAATGGCTATAACTCTATGCTCAAAACTTCGAATTGAACAAGAAAGTAGTCATTCGAAAGGTATTGGACTGAGGAGTCCATGTAATCACCCAAAATTGTGATATAATCAACAAAATTTACAGGAATTCAGAAAGAATATTCTTACTGCCGCATACTACTGGATTCTTCCTAGATTATTACTGCCACAGACTATAGGTGGATTCTTACTGCCATAGGCTACTTCACTAAGTAGATTGAAACAATAACCACCAGAAATGCTACTGACAAGGTGATCATCAATTTTTTGGAGACAAACATTTTTGCAAGAATTGGTTGCCCTACGAAGCTGGTAATAGACAATGCCCAAGATTTCAAGTCCAGGGCCATGATTGACTTATGTAGGAGTTACAACATTGTCCTAACACACTCTACACCCTATTACCCATAGTGAAATGGGATGGTTGAATCATCAAACAAGACTCTCATCAGAATAATCAAGAAGTTGTTGGTTGAAAACAAAAAATCTTGGGACTCCAAGCTTAAATATGCCTTGTGGACTGACAAGGTTAGCACCAGTAAGTCATTGGGAACCTCACCTTTTTAGTTGGTTTGTGGGGTAGAAGTTGTCTTTCCCACTCAATTTGGTCTACTAGTATTAAAATTTTTACAAGAGGAAATGGAGGAACCAAATGACACCCAAAGAAGATTTTTTCAGACAATTGAAGTACAACAAAAGTGAGAAGCATTAAACCTCATAACTGAGGCATACCAAAGAAAGGTTAAGGCAACCTTTGATATAAAAAACTAAAAAGGAAACATTTCAAGAAGGAGCCCTTGTCTTGAGGTGGGATGCCAGGAGGGAGGAAAATCCTGAGCATGGTAAGTTTGACAATCTTTGGTTTGGTCCTTTCAAAGTGGTCAAATTTCTGGATAATAATACATTCATTTTGCAAAACCTAGATGATACTGAGATCTTTGGGGGGCCATTTAATGGGAGCTTCCTAAAAAATTATTTTGTTTAATGGACCAAGGGTGGTCAATCCTGTACCATAGTTGTTTTTCATTTGCATCATGATTTAATAATTCGTTAAATAAAGACTCCATGTCCCAACCAAGGAACTGGGGTGTAGGTGCAGTTTTAAGTTTCAGATTGAGTAAAGACAAAGAGCATGGATGATAGATAGAAATAGAGGTAAGTTACAACAAGTGGGAGCAGATTTTGAGAAGTAAGGCACCTAGTCTACTATTCTTAGCACATCACAAGGAAGTGTTATCCCCAGTTGGAGCCAATGTTGGAACTTACGTCTGCATCCTTACTCTTTCCCTCCATTATCCTATACATCCTCTTAAGCCTGCTTTTTATTCTTTTTTGTTCTGTCTCTTCTCCATGGTTTATGGTCAGCTTGAGTTGTTTTACCCCTCCATTGTTTTTGCACCATTTTCTTGCTTTCTTGGAAGGTTATTGCATATTCTGATTGGGTTTAACAACATTTCTCATCTTGGAATATTTTACTGAGATTATAGCAGGTTTGCAGGCCCTTTTTAGTGCAGAAAAGAACTGATTGCAAGAACATTCATGTTCTTGCAAACAATGTAAAAAACACATTGTTTTAATTGTTTTAACGTTCAGAAAATAATTTAAATATTTAAAAAGCGTTGTGTTGGTGCTTGCATGCTCATGAGCACTCCCGTACACCATAGTTATTTTTGAGTTCAATCTTCATGCAGTTCGAGTTAAGTTTGTGTTGAAACCATGTGAGCTTCACCATCTATTTTCATCATCAAATAGTTTGCAGGGAATTATGGTTACAGGTGCAATTTCATCTAATTAAAGGTTATGATCATCTCGTCGTCTGCAATTTTATCAAATTAAGTTTCAAGTTTGGATCATTTATCAAGTGATCAATGCAACATGGTATCTCCCCGAGATCGATGGAAGCTAAACAGAACAAGGCCACAGGGGCTCGAGCTATTCAAAGTTGTCCTAGAAATAAAAGTCCTCTTTGTTAAAGCCGAATGGTATGACTTCATCTGCTCGTTCGAGGGTTTCCACATAGGTGTGTGTCTGAAATTCGTACACACATTCTATGGGTTTGAAACCCAGCTTGGGGACACCTGCATTCACCTAACAGAAGATTTCATCGCGATAGTGTGCAGTCTCCCGGTCTATGGAGAGAGGTGGTTTAAGAAGGGTAAATGAAACCCTGAACTCTGCAACAAATTTTTGGTGACAGGGCATGAAAACCCCAACTGGAGACAAGGGATTCATGTCGCATGGATAAAAGAGGAATGTAAAGGTCCACTCACAATAGTTCAGAGATACATCACAGGTGAGGGTCGATTCACAATTATACATTATTACCACCTTCATTTTCTCATGCACCTGAGATGGGATAAAGAGTTAATTTTTCCCTTTTATTTGCTCAAAAGTATAACTAAAATGGCCAGAAGGGTTCAGGTCCATATTGAGTCTCCCCATAGGAGCTTGTATCATCAACGTTTGATAAAAATACTGGTGCTCTTTGCAATGGATGAAATTGAAATGTGTTGGGATTACTTTATGTAATCTATGGGTTTACAAGAGCAATAAAAGAAGACTAATACACAGACTGGGGATAAAAAATATTAACATGACACATAAGATGGGGATTCCCCTGAATCTAGTGGCTCACCGAAGGCATCACAACAACCAACGAACCGGAAAAAATCCCCCAAAACAAAGGGTACCCCATCAAAAAAAAAAAGTCAGCAACCCTAATGAAAGAGGAAACCCCTCGAATGCAACTGATATCCTGCACTACAAAATGAAGGGAAATTGAAGGTAACAGGTGTTCTGGTGTGCAACATCTAGCACAGGATATCTCAGAAATCCCATTATCACCCATAAATGTTGAAGATATGCAGGTAAATACCACCAAAAAGTAGGGTAAATTGCCCAAAATGAGAGGGCAAATAAAATCTAAGTTGCACAGACCTGAAATATTTAAGGCATAATTTAGCCCTGTGGAAACCTTACTGAAGGAGTCCCATGATGCTAAGAAAAGTAGGATGAGGAAAGGGAATCAAGACCCTAGAATGCCTAGCAAGCCCAGCATGAAAACTAGAATTAAAAATCAATTAAGACTGAATTCCAAGGAACTCTTTAACCCATCATTGAAAGGCCACCAACCCATTGTAATTGAATATGAGGATAGTTCTGAATTTTCCAACATGGAAGAAATGGAGGAAATGGTTGTCCACACACTGAATAAAATGATAGGGGATAAAGAGATATTAAAATTTTGCAAGGGTTAAACTTCAAGGGTGTGCACTACAACTATCAAAATAAAGTACCTTGCAGATTCAAACTTACAACAAGATGTAGGGGAATTTCCCCAAATGCAGGGTTACCCTCCAGGAAATTATCAGATGACATCAAACCAAAGGTCAAAATTCAAGTATCAAAAGTGCAGGAACTTATGAAGGAAACACAAGGAAAAGGACCTGAAACAACACACAAGTATGAAATAAGATCCAGAAAAATAAAAACTATGGTTGATCACAATAAGGCTATCGCGGATGAAGAGCAGAGGTTGAAAGAAAAATTAAAGACACAGGTGCTGTTCAAACCAAAAGAAGAAGCTGATGAAGCTATAAATTATAGTCACCAAGTGCAAACATAGAGCTGAAAATTCAAACCTTGCAACAACAGAATCAATAATTGGAGAGGCAACATTCTAAGCTACAGAAGAAGTATAAAATATTGCAAAGAAAACATCAGAAAACCTGCTTCTTCTTGAAGGAGATAATCTGAAATAGACTGTTGTTGTTAAGGAGGGAGAGTTTGAGGATGTTTCCAGCTAATCAATCTATCTCCCAGTTAGTCTCTAGATGGAATGCATGTGGGTACCAAGGCATAGTTCCAGTCATTCTCATCTGTCACATTTGTTTTGTTAAGGGTTATTTTACTCTAGCTTAGATAGTGGAAGTATTTTTCACCTATAAATGTCTAGTTATTCTAGGTTCAAGACATTAGTTTCAAAGAACAATAAGTGGTCATTTTTGTTTGGTATAAACCACATTTTGTTAAGGTTAAGTTAAATTTTTTCAAGACCATATTCTCAGTTAGATATACTCGAGTAAATGAGTTGTGTTCAGGTAGTTATGCAGAGTTGATCTTTAGTTTTCAGGATGGATGAAATTATCTGCAAACAATGATAAATAGACATTTTTTGTATTGTTGAAGGGTTCAGTTTTTGGTGAAAAAATCCAAGTAGCATAGTTCATTGGACCTGCTCATATGGTTGTAAAGCTCTCTACCTGATGAATATATATTGATGATAGTTGTGTTTCCTTTCCGAAATCTATATGTGTTTTAATCTTATCTTGGATGAAAATTTTTGTGATGTGTACAATGTACATTTCCTTTTTCCTTTAGCGATTGTTTTAGTTTATCTTTTATTGATTATGCAACCGGTTATACAACTATTGTTTTAGTGAAATATCAACTATTTGGTGTTGTTTTCTTCATATGAGATATGATTGATATATTATTACAATGATGAGTGTTCCATATATAGGGAAAATATGGTGACCATCCATGAAAGGATGTGTCCCTTGGATAATCAATAACTATTTATTATTATCATTTACTTATTATATATAGTATTTAATAATCAATAATTATATTATTAATTATTAATCTAAGAGAATGTCTTCCCGATGTTGTCCAAACATCAACACTCCCTCTCAACGAGAGAGACATTTTTCATCATGCCAAGCTTGTCTCTGAAGTATACAAACTTCACCCTAGACTCATGACACTTGTATGCCAGTCTTGGGAGATGTCTCTCTCCCACCTGAACTAAGGAGAAACTCCTTTTGCATCTCTCCCTCTGAGCCAATTGACTCTCTCTGAGATTAGGCTCACTTCGGGTCCACATGTAATAACATATAACATCTTGAGTCTTTATCATTCATTGTCAAATAACCATGACTAGGACAAAGACCACACCAAGATATTTCACCACAAGTACACACCTGTGAGTGAATGTCAGCCTGATGCTAACTAACATTGTTAGGATAAGTGTCTGGTGATTTGATTACAGTCTTCTTAACATTGTTAAGTCTGCTTTTAGCCATCTTTGCTTTGTTTTAGCTTGTTTTCTTTTGAAATATTTGATCTCTTTCTTTGAGTGTCTTTTAGTTACAAAGAATTGTTTTTATTTAGAATTGTTTAGTGAAAGAACACTTCTTTTTCTGAATAGTTTTTTTTAAAAGGAAATTTTTAGTGTGAGTTGCTTTTGTTTTGAAGAAGCTCACTATTGATTTTAGTGTATCTTTGAAATAAAAAAATTTAATTTCTTTCTTTGCATTAGATTGGGGGCATATTTGCATTTGTAGCGAAATTGCATGGTTTTTGACATTTTTTGGTCTTGAATCGTGTATTGGTGTACAGTCTCTTTGGCTCATTTCTTGAAGATCTTGATATTGATGAGTTTAATAAAATCTTGGGACATTGTGCATCTGGGAATGATAAATGTTTTCTCCTTATCGTAATATAGCTTTCATCGAAGTGAAATATTTGCATTCTCATTTCTTTGCATTGTTTAAAGTCAGTCAGAACATAACTTAGTCCATGCCATTTTCCTCTTGAGTAACAACAACTTAATAAAATTTACGCGTTAATTAAAATTTACCTAGAAAATTTTATTTCTAGGGCTCTTTGCAACCTACATTAGATTAGTTGTAGGGCTTTGGAATAGGTGTGAAAGATAACTTTCCAAAGCTATAAACAAACATAGAATATTGAGTTAGGAGTGGTGAAATCAATTTACTCCATTTTATCCTAGGAAGCCCTTCTCACACAAGGGTCAATCACGAGGTCGTATTAAGGTCAATAGAGTTACTAACCCTGCTTTGTTAGTCTTGGTGTAGTGATTGCACGTATTATTGGGGGTCACTTGAGAAAACAACCCTGTGCGAGCCTTCTCAAGTCAATTTCGGGCTCAGTTACCCTGCCCTTGCACGTATATCAGATTGTCAATTGTTTCCCTAGGAATTATTGTTGTATTTGGTAATCTTAGTGGCCTTTATCTTTAGGGTTAATACACGAGGTGACGGTGAAGGGTAAAGTCTTCGTTGTACCTAGAGTCAACATTGGACAAACTCACTCGAGCTCCTTGGAGGGTAAATCCACATTTATTGTGTGGAATCTTGCACCAAGGTGTAAGTCCGCTAATTAGGTCGTCAACGTAACTTTTCCATCCGCTCTATCTCAGCCCCTTCTTACATTGTTCCTGCGACATTGGATTTCATCACCAACTAGTGTGTTCATTGTGAGAAGGTTTTTTTTTTGCTTGCTTCCTATATTTTTAGCATGTGTTGTTTGTTTTCCCTAGCATACTCTAGGTTGGATTTGTGTTTAATGGCGTCAATTCTTGGAACGACCAAAGAATCAACCCCTACTCCGGGGAACCTTTTGTTTTTCCTTCTTACGAAAACATTGGTCCTCCTTACATCGCTACTTTGAGTCTTCCATGTCTCACAATTGGGTTACCAGTATGGTTGTTTTCCACTCCGGTAATCCCAAATGAAACAAGTGCTTTGGTTGTAAGCAATTCCCCCCAAGAACATCAACCTCATGTTGATCCTTCCCCTCTTCACCAATAAGATCTTCTTCTCCTTATTCACTTGAAAGGTCTTCTTCTATTTCATCTTCTTCACTGAGTGAAAGCTCTAAAGCTAGTAACCTGATGGATAAGAAGAAGAAGAAAATGAAGATTAAGAAGAAGAAAAATAAACAAGGGTCCAAACTTCCAACCACCACCAGACATGTTGGAAAACAACCAGTTACTGATAATTGTGCTGGGAGTGTTGATGATGCCAAGATCACCCAAACAACCCGTAAGCCCAAGTACCCTTGCAGGATTTGTAAGGGTAGCCATCTTCTTAAGGATTTCCCTAGTCTATCCAAGGTTATAGAAGCATGGTCTACATTCCCTTGCTAGCCCATGTCATCAGCCTCTGAACAACATGCTGATGACCTCTCGTCAACTAGTCAGGATACTGTTGGGAAGAAGAAAAATAGAGTCAAGTTCCCATGTAGGTTATGCAAAGGGATTCATCAAACTCACCTTTTCCCTCGTATGAGAAAAGACTCAAAATTATTGGAAGAAATGAATTTTTCCCAGCCTCAACTTCTGGCTGCTTACCATAGGCTTACTCTCAACCCATCTGTAGTTGATGGAATGATCAATCTGGTCCCTTCGTCGGTCAGTTTGGTTGATCAGGTAGTCAATCTGGTTACGTCCTTAGTTGAACCAGTTGACAAAGTGGTTGATCTGATCCCATCCTCGGTCGATCCCACTCTCCCGTTAGAGAGTGAAACCTAAGCAGTCGATCCATTTCCATCCATCGACCCCATTCTCCCCTTGGAGAATGAAACCTAAGTGGTCGATCTGATCCCATCATTGGTCGATCCTACTCTCCCGCTAGAGAGTAAACTTGATACTGCTCATGTTTTTCTTGTTGATACAGACACTACCGTGCCGGGAGGAATTCCTCCTTATCCTATGGAACCTCCTCCATGTAATGAGGCCATCCTTTTTGATTGGGGTGCTCTAACTGGAGCTCATCTTCCCTCTCACATTCATTTCAAGATTACAGTACAGGTTTGTGGTTGGGACGTTCCTCAGATGCTGATAGATGAAGGTGCATCCTTTAGTATTTTTTCCTCTATTGCTTGAAAATATTTGGGTTGTCCTCATCTTCTGTCGGTTACCCAGAATCTGTTAGCTTTTAACAGAAGAATCAGTCACCCTTTAGGGGTCCTTCCTTATTTTTTCATAACTTTGGGAGGGAAAATTGTCATTATTGATGTTATGGTAGTCAAAGACCCCTTGGATTTCGATTTACTCCTTGGGAGAGATTATGTCTATGCCATGAAATCTATCATGCCCACTATTTTTTGTGTGTTATCTCTACCTCACGATGGAAGAATTGTGACTATTGATCAGCTTTCATTCGTTGGCCCTGACTTGACCATCAACTCAATGACCTTCCTAAATGGTTCTTATATGCAGACAATATCACCCCCACCACAGGTCAATTATGTGGCGTTGTCTCCCATGCCTTCAAATGCCGATGAAAATGATCCTCTCATTGTAAGCTCAATCTCTTATGCCTTAGATCCGGTAGTTAACATGGTGATCTCTTCGATAAATATTTTAGAGCCTAATATCCTTACCCCTGTCGCAACCTTCGACATGTGTTTCTTACAAAGCATTGTTCTTCCATCCAGTGAAGATATCTTGGAATCCATGACTGAGTTTTTTCCCTTGACATGGTGTCCTTCTAGAGCATTGTCCTCTTGGAAGCCATGATCAAGAAGAGATTTGTTGAGCATGGTTTTCTGATTTCAAACTAGTTAAAAAATGAAACCAACTATGAGTATAGTTTTGCGTCTTTGTGGAAACCTTGTTAAATAATGAAACAAATCTTACGAGGATAGTTTTGCATCTCTGTGGAAACCTCGTTAAAAAATGAAATAGAGGTTACAAGTATAGTTCATGTTTCTATGTCAAGCTCATTAAAACATGAAACAGAGGTCTGGGGATTGAACCTGGATTCTTGAGCATATTTTTTCTTCTCTGTGGCAAGCTCGTTAAAAAATGAAGTAGATTTCCCCCCTCTTTGATTGAGTCAAGTGCTTCATTACATATAGTATTTGAAGCTTCATTTCATCCGCATGTGCTGTGTTACGAAACTAAGCTTGGGCGGTAATGGTTACAGCCTCTGGACTTCATGCTGAAGTTAAGTCACTAGCTTCTTAAGCTAGGGGAAAAGTACCAACCATCATTGGATAATGCATTGGGAAGTCACAAGCATAGTTTTATTTGGTTCAATCTTGTGTAAAAATGAAACCACCTACCTCAAGCATAATTTCCTCTGGTTCAAGCTTGTGTAAAAATGAAACTAGTTCCAAGCATAGTTTTGTTTAGTTTTAATCTTGTGTAACAATAAAATATATCCCAAGGATAGTTTTACTTTGGTTCAAGCTTGTGTAAAAATGAAACCAATCCCGAGCTTAGTCTTTGTTCTTTCTCATGCTCGTCAATACCTGAGAATGTAATCGAGTAAAATTTTATCACTTTTTCAGACTCATAAAGGTTATACCAAAAAGGAACCCCCCAGAGTTTCCTTTCAGCTCTTTTGAGACTCTCTAAACATGAAAATATTGCTGAGCGATATTTTTATTTTAACGCTCGTTAAAGAATTTGAAGAAAATGTTTCTTGAGCGGTAGTTTATCTTTTTTTCGGTCTCATCAGACTACTTTACAAAAAATGAATACTCTAATCAAGCATGATTAGAAGAAGTTCTGAAGTCCTCTTTAAGTTATTTTCAGACTCCATAAACATGAAAAGACCACTGAGTTTTCTTTCTTTTGAATCGTAAAACAAACATCGAAAGGCCCATATGGGAATGAACCACTCCTTCCTAGGGTTCGTTAAAAATACTTTGAGGGACTCATCTGAAGGATGATCTTACAGTTCAAGAATATGTTATCCTCCTCAAGCTTGTGTAAAAATAAAGAGGTACTAGCCATAAATGACTGGGGAAAATTGGGAAAGAAATGTATCTAAACCTGTATTCTATGGAAGAGTCTCTTTTGAACATGACACCCTTTCACTTGCTTTGGGTCTAGGTTGGAAAATCTACTTTTCTCTTGATCATATTCCTTTATAAGATTAAAAATTGGTTTGTGATCCCTGTTTTTGAGTCAGTGTTTCCAAGACAGTTGTCATTTCATCAATATGTTCAAAGAGAATTTCAACCCAGAAAGCCTTCTATTGCATCGACCATTTCTGCATTCCTTAAGCCTTCTATTGCATCGACCATCCCTGAGTCAGTCTTGAATCACTTGTTACTCTGATCTACTTCAAATCTGTTACATGTTTCATGTCATTGATGGGGGATACATTAAGTCCTTCCTGTGACGAGTCTTTTCCTGTCGACTTCAACTCATTATCCAAGAATTAGGCTTAGAAACTAATTGGTACCTTGGAACTTGCATGCCTCAATGGAAGGTTTCCTCGCTTTCAATAGTAGGTTTTCATTATTGACCCCTGATCAGGAGATTCCACCGAGTGTTCGAATTCAACTCATAAATTCACACCCATTGGATTATACTAGTGGACCGTGCGAGTCATTGACATTAATGATGATTTCCCTCACACTTGTTAACAGTATACACTAATGACCGATAATCAAGTGGTTTCTACCATGTTTGAATTCAACACATGTATTCACATGGTCAGATTCGTACTATAGAATGGTGGAGATGAAGACCCTGGATCTTTTCTAACATATTCAGGTTGCATTGGAGTATATTCAGAGTGTATTGTTGCATAGATCCACAGTGTATTTTTGGTGGCTATGTTCAGATTTGAGTCATAATGGTATGGATCCACAGTGTATGTTTGGTGGCCATGACCTGTCTTAATTGACATGGATCTTTGCATGTCGACATTTATTCTTTGATTCATTTGTATTATGAGTAGGAGAATGCCTACCTCAGTGATGATATATTATTGTATTGTAGTTCCTTGTTTGTTGGCAGGTTTTCGACCAACATGTTCCTTGTTCCCAACACACACTCAACAAAGTATTTTAGCTATCACTTTGTTCTAACTTCATACTTTGGGGGGATTATTGTTACACATTATTTTCATTACCCCTATGACCGTTAATGATGTACACCTATCCTTTTTCTTTATAAGGACCAATTTCCTTAATCCCTGAAGAATAATGAAGATGAACTTTCCCAGAGAGATGAAATTATCTTTTCCTTTGTAAAAAACCTTGTAAATAAGGATTGTTGCACCTTGCTTGGTGTTAAGGGTGTGACGATATAGGATTGACCCAAGTTGCACCACAGTGGCCTATGACATTGTCGCAGTTTTATCAGTGTTAAGAGTGTGATGATCACCCGTATGAAGAAAAAGAGAAGCTTCTCGATACTTCTAGGATAGAAGATTCAGGGTGAGGTGACCTCCGATCGGTTTGGATCTAAGTCAGATCCCTGTTTGAGTGGGATCATCCTAACCTCCTCATCCTATCCTTTTTAGCTTATGAAAGGAGGGGAGTTCTCATGGGAAGGCTAGATTTTTTGGGTCAGCTTTGGAATGGTTAGAGAATTTTTGGAACTTTAGCTTGGTTACAGAGATTTAGCTAATGAGATATTAGTCTAGCCAAGAGATTCGATTAGCTTCAGCTATAGCTAATTCATATGGAGTGTTTGGGCCTATGGTGGCTTTGAGTTTCACTTTGTCAAGTTGAGTTCATAAGTAACTCTCATATATACAGTCTTAGAACCCATGGAGCAAAAGTGTGTGGGAAGAAAAGAACTGTTGGAAGGGGCCCTACAATATCAAGGCATCGGTTATATTCTCCTTTTCATATATCTAATACAGTAATATATTTCTTTCCCATAAAATTGTTCTTATTTTATTGCATGACTCCTTGATACATACATAGGTTTTTTTAAGTATACATTGTTGCTTTCACTTCGTTGGCTTATGTCTTTTTACAGGTTCAACATCCCATAAGACTTGGAATGGAGCGAGGATGACACTAGTGAGGACAAGCAGAATTTAAAAGGTATGTCATTTATTTGTTGTTAGTTAGTATTCTTGATAATCAAAACTTAGGGAAAGTTTTATATTCTGTCTTGTTTTGTTGTTGTTTCAGGGTGAAACTAGGGAGATCCATTTGTGTCCGCACTTACGGATTTTTCCGATAACATGAGATATGATCGATATATTATTACAATGATGAGTGTTCCATATATAGGGAACATATGGTGACCATACATGAAAGGATGCATCCCTTGGATAACCAATACCTAGTTATTATTATCATTTACTTATTATATATAGTATTTAATAATCAATAATTATATTATTAATTATTAATCTAAGAGAATGTCTTCCCGATGTTGTCCAAAAATCAACACTCCCTCTCAACGAGGGAGACATTCAACATCATTCCAAGCTTGTCTATGAAGTATACAAACTTCACCCTAGACTCATGAAACTTGTATGTCAATCTTGGGAGACGTCTCTCCCACTTGAACTGAGGAGAAACTCCTTCTACAACTCTCCTTCTGATCCAATTGACTCTCTCTGAGATTAGGCTCACTTTGGGTCCATTTGTAATATCATATAGCATCTTGAGTATTTATCATTCCTTGTCAAATCACCATGACTAGGACAAAGACCACACTAGGATCTTTCACCACAATTACATACCTGTGAGTGAATGTCAGCCTGATGCTAACTGACGCGTGGAAATCACTTCAAGCACCTCGAGTCCATATTATTCCTTGTCATGGTCAAGGAAGGACTATGCCTGAGCCCATTTACCACAAGTGCATCTTTATGATAAATGTATCTTATCTCCCTTGGTCTGCAGCCCAATCTAGGAGAAGGTTCGCTTGATGATGAAACATCAACACTCCCTCTTAGCTAGGGAGGTATATTTCCACAGTAGTACACAACTACTATCTAGTGGTACACAACCACTGTTATTATCACACAACTACTATCTAGTGACACATAGTCACTGCCAGTGGTACACAACCACTGTAGTAGTACACAACTATTGTCTAGAGACACATAGTCTCCACCAAGGGTACACAACCAATGTAGTAGCAAAAGGTCTATCACACATGCCACTCCCATGTGGAATTCTAGAGGCTACGCCCTCTAGAAACACTAGGGTCAACTCCCCATAGTGTGTGATTTCAAGGTAAACTCCTTTGACATGTCCTCATGTTCTCTCCACAAGGGATGTGTCATCTTGTGCTCTCCACAAGGGACGTTGGGCTATAATCCCAAACTCACTTATCCGTTCTCGGATAAGTGTCATCACAAATCAACTCAACTCAGTTGACAGAGGAGTACGATATAGATAATGTCTATCACACATGGCACTCCCATGTGGAATTCTAGTGGTTACTCCCTCTAGAAACACTAAGTTTGACTCCCCATAGTGTGTTACGTCAAGGTCAACTCCCTTGACATGTCCTCATGCTCTCTCCACATGGTACTTTCCTCATGTGCTCTCCACAAGGGACATTGGGCTATCCCTTCTTGGATAAGTGTCCTCATAGATCAACACACTTATCCCTTCTCGGATACGTTTCCTCACAGATCAACTCAACTCAGTCAAAGAGGAGTACGATCTGGAGAATGTCTCAGGAAGATGCAAACATCAACACTCCCTCTCAGCGAGGGAGGCATTATTTTCCATGCCAAGTCTGTCACGAAAGTACTTGAACTTCATCATGGTTTTGTAAGAACATAAACAACCTTCTCATTTTTAGGAAGGTACTGCACCAATACCTCCTTCCTCTGCACCATGTATCGGAAGAACAATGGAATCCAACACATGTCCAAATAAATTTGTAAGGAGCTTACGAAGCCACACTACGTCACAAACTGCCACACTCAATGCAATGTACTTTGCTTCTATGGTGCTCAAGGCCACATAAGTCTATTTCCTGCTACACCGAGAAACCATGGTAGATCCCAAAGTGAAGCAACACCCAGAGGTGCTCTTCCTGTCCATCGCGCTCCTTGCCCAATCAGAGTTAGTATATCCTTGCAATCTCATGTCAATACTGGAAGTATATCTCAAACCATGTCCAATTGTGCCTCACGAGTATCTCAACAGATGATTCCCAACAATCCAGTGTGTCTGTCTCCATTGACTCATAAACTAGATAAGTGTACTCACTGCATAAAAAATATTTGGTCTGGTGTTAACCAGATACATCAATTATCCAATCAGCTATCTGTATAGAGTCGGATCAATTTCATCAAAATCGGAAGAAGACACACTTAGTTTCTTCATATTCATCACCATTTGTGTAGCCACAGGCTTCTAGTTCAACATCCTAAACTTCTTCAATATCTCAATTATGTAATTCCCCTAACTCAGGAAGATCTCATCAGTTCTCTGCCACACCTCTAGTCCCAAGAAGTAGTGCATCAAACCAATTTCCTTCATCTCAAAATCAGAGGCCAACAAATACTTGCATTCAACAATAATGATCTCTATACTGGTGAGGAATAAATCATAAACATAGAGGACCAAAATCAAGGACTCACCATTAACAATCTTGTAGTACAGGCTGGGATCGACAACACTTTTGTTGAATCCCAAACTCATCAGGTGTCCATCAATCGTCGCATACCAAGATCGAGGTGCATGCTTGAGTCCATACAAGGCCTTCCTCAACTTGCACACATGATACTCCTCATGTATCACGAAACCATTTGTTTGCTTGGTGTATACTTCTTCCTCAATCTCTCCATTAAGAAAGGTTGTCTTCACATCCATCTGATATACTCTCCAATCCATGGATGATGCAAGGTCAATAATCATCTAGATAGAAGTGTATCGAGCAACAAGAGAAAATGTATCCTCATAATCTATTCCCTCCACCTGAGAGAATCCTCTAGCAACAAATTTCATTTTGTGCCTCTCGATGCTCCCGTAAACTGTGTGTTTGATCTATTTGGAAGTCACTACAAACTTCCCCTCAAGTCTTGGAACAATATCCCAGACATCATTCTTCATGATGGATGGATGCTCCTCCATCATGACATCTCTCCATATTGAATGACTAGTTTCCTCCTCATAATAGAAAGGCTCAAAATCAATGATGTGGATCATAGCTGTGACATAGCACAAATATCTCTGAGGTGTCTTTCTCACTCAGAAGGTACCATGAGGAGTTTCATGTCCTTCTGCCTCCTACAGATTTTGATGAGCCCATGCAGGTCTCTTCCGACCTATTGAAATATCTCTAGGAACATTACAGGATCAACATGACCAATATGATCAATAGGCTCAATTGTCTCCCTTCGAAAGGCAATGTCATATTGGACCATATTTTTTATATAGAGGTTTCCTCATGAACCAATGTATAAGACATATCGAGGTTCCCTCATGGAACCAATGTCTCACAAGGCATATCGAGGTTTTCTTGTGAAACCAATGTCTTGGTTCCTTCATCTCACCATCTGAGGCATGTCAGGATGAATTCTACATTCCCCCCTACTAGTCCACATAGGACCCTCTAGGGAGAATGTCTCATGATGTTTCCTCAAACATCAAAAGTCCCTCTAGAGTTGGAGGTGACTCCTCCTCCGTCTCTACTCCCTTTGACACTAAAGGTAGCTCTTCCTCATTCTCTAGAAGTAACTCAATATCTGCTCCCTATGGATGTACTACAACCTCCTCTACTTGTATCTATCACCATATTTTTGCTACATTCGATCTTGGTTGGTTGTATCCATGATCACTAGAACTCTCTTTGCTATTTGGCATGGTCCCGTATTGGGAGGTTCATTGCTCCTAGAGACTTCTGGTCTCTGAGCATCATGTCTAGAAATGTATTTCCTTGATATCATGTTGGAAGGTTTTTCCTTCCATGTATTCCTCTTGTGACCATAATTATGGCTCCTTCTCAGAGCTATTACATGTTACCTTCCCAGAACAAAAAACAAGAACAACAAAAAGCAGCTCCTAGAGGAGATCAATTTATCTTATGCACAACTATATACAATGACCCTCTGAATGATATGTCTTCTACTATGACCAACACACATCCATAATATACTCGATGTCATATGCATACCAACACACATCCATCATATACTCTATGTCATACGGATAACCATGTTGATTTTCTAGTGTTAAATTAGACAAGCACAATTTTCTGCAAGTGGTAATTAATTCCTATGATATACAATATTACTTTAGTAAAAGCTAGAACATCACTAAGAAACTCGAAAAATTTCAACTTCTTAGTCTCTTCCTTAGATCACTTATCCCACCTGTGAGAGAGAAAAAATATGTATTTCTATTGTTGTGTCTTTCAAGTGTCTTTTTATAGTAATATTAGATTGATCCAAAAAGACACGTATCTTTGAAAATTAAATTAAATTTTATTTCTTATAAATAGTTGGAGAATACCTCCCGTAACTACCCAAAGATTAATTTGGTTATAATCCATCCACATAGTATTTGACTTTGTTAAATTGTTCCTCCATAATTCATGTGATTCTTTGCATAAATATTGGTAGAAGTAAATATGCACTACATTCCTCATATTTAGGTAATTAGACATTTTTACTAGAAATTACTGTGCACCATAATTTATGGAATTCTTTCTATAATTTAGGTAGGAGTAAAAAATAAATATGTTGTACATAGAGATTGTAACAACCCCATAAATTTAACACTCCCAACATTTTACTCTACTCTCATTTTTCTGGGTCCTCCTGTGAAGGAGTCAAGCCCAGTCCTGCTCTTATACCATGTTGTTTTTCTTCATATGAGATATGATCGATATATTATTACAATGATGAGTGTTCCATATATAGGGAACGTATGGTGACCATCCATGAAAGGATGCGTCCCTTGGATAATCAATGACTATTTATTATTATCATTTACTTATTATATATAGTATTTAATAATCAATAATTATATTATTAATTATTAATATAAGAGAATGTCTTCCTGATGTTGTCCAAATATCAACATTTGGCAACTTGTTGGATAATTTGTATACATATATTTGTCTAGGTCTTAAAATATCATTTTAAGTCTTAATTCTGACCCATCAGGTAATTCATTGCATTGCTTGTTGTTGTTTCCTATGTTTGTCTTTCCATATCCCCAACTTTCTAGCAATATTCATACCATTAGCTAAGGAAAACCTACATTCATTTTGTTTTGGTAGTTCAACCAATTTTTCAGCTCTAAAAACTTATCCTTTAGCTAACCAACAAAACCAAATTATAAAAAACCAACCATTCCAAATTCTAGGTGGCCTAGCTATACCCTTTTAGTAGTCAAGTGAAGACCTTAGGACCAACATTTTTCTTTGATGATATTCTCATCTATAGTAAAACTTGGACATCCCATATCGCCCATGCAGATCAAGTTCTCCATCTCCTCTCTCAGTACCAACTTTTCATCAAACAATCTAAATGTTTAGTCAGAGTGTTAGAAGTGGTGTACCTCGGTCATATTGTGGGCAAGGATGGTGTACGGGTGGATCCTAAGAAAATTGAATCTATGCAGGATTGACCTTGCCCTAAAATGCTTAAGAGCTTGTGTGGCTTTCTAGGCTTAACAGGTTACTATCGCAAGTTTGTTAAGAATTATGGAAAAATTGCAGCACCTCTCACTGCTCTCCTTAAGAAGAATGCCTTCACTTGGACTCCAACAACTGACCAATTCTTCTAGGCCTTAAAAGACATTATGTGCATGACTATGGACCTATCCCTTCCTGATTTCACCAAGACTTTTTTTTTGAAAATTGATTCTTTCAGAAAAGGAATTGGGGTACTCCTCATGCAAGATGGTCGGCCTTCAACATTCACCAACAAACAACTTTCAGATAGACATCTGGGCCAATCCATCTATGAAAAGGAAATTTTGGTCATTCTACATGTCGTGGATCTTTGGCATCCTTATTTATTGGGGCAACACTTCTAGATTAAAACCGATCACTAGAGTCTCAAGTATTTTCTGAAACAAAGAATTTCATCTGCAGAGAAACAAAACTGGGTCACTAAGATCTTTGGCTATGATTATGATATCATTTAAAAGAAGGTAAAATAAAATGTGGTCGCTGATGCTCTTCCCAAAAAATATGAAGAAGAAGGGTCGCTCTTTTCCCTCTCCTTCGTTGTGCCCGCTTGGCTCCAAGCTGCTCGTCAGGAATGGTTGCAAGATCCAAAACTGTCTCACCTGATCCAGTGATTCCAAGAAAATTCTCCAGCCTCTCTAGGGTACTCTTGGCACAATAATGAACTTATCTACAAAGGTCGCCTATATTTAAAAAAACAACCGCAACTTAAATCTATAATACTTTCTGAGCTTCATGCTTCACCCACCACTAGGCATTCAGGGTTTACCAAAACCTATGAAAGAGTCAAAACTTCTTTTTTCTGTGATGGTATGAAATAGGATGTATGCACATTTGTTGTTGAATGTGATGTCTCTCAACACAAATAGGGAGAAACAGTCAAATCCCTCAACACACTCCAACCCCTTCCAATTCCTCCCTCTATTTGGAGGGATACTTCTATGGATTTCATTGTGGGCCTACCTAAATATGGAAACACGATACTTATCATGGTGGTGGTTGATCGTCTTTCCAAATATGCTCATTTCTGTGCTTTGCAACATCCCTTCACTACCTCCACAGTGGCCCAAGTTTTCATGGATAATATCTTCAAACTTCATGGCATGCCACATTCTATTGTCTCTAATAGGGATCCCACGTTCACCAACAATTTTTGGCAAGAATTTTTCAATATACAGCACACCCAATTACATCTCAGCACCACTTATCATCCCCAGACTGATGGCCAAATTGAAATTTTCAACAAGTGTTTGGAAACCTATTTAAGGTATTTTGCATCTGATCACCAACATCAGTGGGTTCAATGGTTACAACTAGATGAATGGCGGTAAAACACATCTTACCATACAACCACTCTCATGACTCCTTTTGAAGAAGTATATGAACAAAATCCACCATCAATTCTCTCATATATGCCAGGTGTCTCTAAGGTTCAAGAGGTTGAAAAAAATCTTACCGTATGCGAGGCCATTCTCCATACCCTCAATAACAATTTCGTGATGGCTCAAAATCGCATGAAGCAACAAGCCAATCAAGGTCATTCTGAATGTCTATTTGTTGAAGGTGACCAAGTTTTTCTTCATCTACAACCTTATAAGAAGACCTCCCTCAAATATGAACATTGTCAGAAGCTTGCATCCAAATCTTATGGTCCTTATGCCATTCTCAAGCGTGTGGGGCCCGTCTCCTACCAGTTAGCTTTGTCTAGTGATTCTAAGCTCCATCCAGCTTTTCATGTCTCATGTTTAAAGAAGGTGATTGGAACTAAGTGACAAACTCAAACCTGTCTCGCTGAGTTGGATGAAGAAGGATCCATTTGGTTACATCCCCAAGCAGTCTTGGACCAGCGTGAATGTCATCTCTATCAGCTCACCGTCAGGGAAGTGTTAGTGCAGTGGAAAGATACAACTTCAGAAGATGCCACCTGGGAGCCCACTACCATTCTACAACAATTTCCTCATCTCAAGCCTTGAGGACAACTTTGTTTTTCAAGGGGGAGATCATGTTAGGGACCTAACCTCCCTAACCCCTCATGTAGGTAGAATAATATATTTTTCATGTAATAAAGGATGACATTAGTCTATAAGGCCTATTTAATAAATAAGAACAAGTCAACGTAAGAAGACCTAATAGAAGCTTCTGCTTCTAGAAAGATCTTCCGCTAGAAGGTTCTTTACAAGAGAGAATTAGTATAAATAAGAGCAAGAGGCATGATAAGTTTTTGGTCTTGAGAAATTATTGTAATAGAGCTCTAAATTGCTGGAGGTTTCCTCCTCGAAGAGGCAAGTGAACATTGTTTCCTATCAATAAAGGTATTATTTTGGTGTTGTGGTTTCATATTTTGTGTTGTTCTATTGTTATTCTCTGCAATATTTCTATTTTTATGCTATTATAATAGATCTTGTACCTTACATTATGTTTCTTCATAGTCGTAGGTGCTCATTACTCTTTGGAGGATTGAGATGCTATCATAGCATGGGTGACAGTTATTTTTCAGGAGACAAGGATTGATTTCGAGACTACAGTAGGTATTGATTTGAAGGTGATAAATTTGGTGGAGATACAAAGGGAGTCAATTGGTGTTGGTGGAAGCACTTTCTTCGTAAAGAGGGAGTGTTAGCTTTCAAGTTACTCTAAAATTCTTTACACCATGTTTGGGGGTGCTTCATGAGATTTGGGGTACATCGGGTATGATCAACCCCTAAATGCTCCATGGTGGATTTACATATGAGAGATGGTTGGTGATGGATTAACACATTGGATATGGTTTACTTAGTAGTTTCTTGACCTCAATTGGGTGCTTTCTTGATGTCTTTTCCTTGGGCATTAGAGTTATCTTTGTATATTAGGTGATATCCTTCATGATGGCCAGATCGAGATGCCATGCTTTCTTGGAGAACACCCTACTTAGAAGGAGAAGCATTTTGTATCTTGGAGGAGGTCATCAAGCCCTAGACAATACACGGTAGCTTGGATTCTTGTATGGAGGCCTGGAGTTGGCTCGGGGATGCTTGGGTTGAGAAAACGTTCATGCAAGGGAAGTGGACCCAATGGAGTACATGGATTAAGAGAATTGATGGAGACTTTGGAGGCTTGTAGGAAAAACATTGGACATACATCATAGAGTGCCCTTGCATTTGGAGTCTTTCTTATAGAAGACATCACCTTGGAGCTTAACATGTGTACCATTGGAGTCTAGCGCTTCACATGTGTGAGCCTACATGTGATTATTGTGGAGCTTGCATGTAAGGGCATAGGCCCACATATGTGTTGTTGGCCACCCTTACTAATCATAAATATAGAGTAAGGAGAGAATCCGTCATTTATTCTTTCATAGCTCATTTATTCTTATCACTCTTGTGTTAGAGATGTGATCAATAGGAGCGCACTACTTCTCATCTCCCTCTTATATAATATATTGTGCTTGATCTCTCTCTGTTTAAGAGTTTCCAGGGTTTCTTGGGCTCATTGGAGCATTTTGAAGACTAAGGTTAGGGTTTCATCCCTTGAATATTTGGATATTAGGGTTTTGAGATGAAACCCTACATTGTACTTGTTGAAGTGAAGAAGAAGAGATGTTTTGCCTTGGAGGACATGCTTGAGTGATTCATTCTTGTTGGATTTGTTTGGCATGAGCAAGGGATTTATTGGTTTTCCCTACCTAGGGTTTTAACAATGTTACCAATTTAACAAGAACTCTCAAGTGTTCTCATTTTTTAGGGGTCGTATTTAGTGGTTATTTTTATCCCTGTTTCAAAAAGTGGTGCTACCGACAACACCTCTTTTTGGAGAAGTGGTTAAAATTGAAAATCGATTCAAATTGCAGCCTTGACAATCAATACCATTGAAAAAATTGACCATCGAACCGAAAAGTGGTGTTACGAGTAGTACCATTTTTATTTTTGGAGTTGAAATTGTCAGTTAATTGAAACCATAACGTCGACAATGTGTACCTTCACAAATGAAAACATTAAAATTAACTCCTAAACTGGAAACTTGCAAAAATGTTTATTGATTTTTTTTTTCTAATTTATGCAAAGAAAAAAAGTTCATAAACGACTTGAAAAATAAAAATAAAATAAATAACAACTTAAAAATGCATAACATACTTTTTTTTTTTTTAAATATGAAAAAACTAAGTTTTATATAAAAAAAAATTAAAAAAAAACACATAAAGTACAAACCTAAAAACAATTACAAATAAAAAAAATAAAAAAAATAAAAAATTGATTAATAAAAATAAAACTATTTTTTTAAATACTTTGAAAAAACCAAGTTTAAAAAAAAATAAAAAAAAAATAAAAAATAGAACACATAAAATAAAACCCTAAAAACGATCAAAGATGAAGAAAAACCTAAGAAATTAAAACATAATTAATTAAAAAAAAAAACCTAAAACTAAAAAATACCTAATACAATAAATGTAATATACCAGATATAAAAAGTATGCAGAACATAAATAAAATGATAGAAATGGCAAAATAACAACAATATAACCAGAACAATCACCACAATAACACTAAAATGATATAAGAATAACAACAGAAATAACACTTTGATTCTGAGAGCAATGTTCATGGGCCTCTTCGAGGGGGCAACCTCCAGTCGAGCAGATCTCTATTACAATAATATCCAAGATAGGGTTCTCATACCCTCTATTCCTATTTATACTAAATATGTCTATCAAAAGAAGCATCTAGAGGAAGACCCTTCTAGAAGCGGAAGCTTCTATTAGGTCTTCTTACATTCGAATTATTGTATTTTATTGCAAGGCCTTATTAATATTGACCTTTATCACATCCGAATATATTGTTCTACCTATGTGTGGGTTAGGACCCTAACATGTCCTCCCCCTTAAAACCAACCTTGTCCTCAAGGCTTGAGATGTGGAAATTGCTGCAGAATGGTAGCTAGTTCCCAAGTGGCATCTGCTAGAGTTGTATCTTTCCACTGGACTAACACTTCCTTGATGGTTCTCTAATGCAGGCAATGCTCATGCTGGTCCAAAACTACTTGTGGCTGTAGCCAAATGGATCCTTCTTCGGCTAACTCGGGAAGGTTGGTTTGAATTTGGTACTTAGTTCTAATCACCTTCTTTAAGCATGAAACATGAAAAACATGATGTAGCCTCGAATGAATGGGAAAAGCTAACTGATAAGCCACCTGTCCCACACGATTGAGAATGGTATAAGGACCATAAAATTTAGGTGCTAGCTTCTGACAATGCTCAGCCTTGAGGGAATTGTGCTTGTAAGGTTGCAGTTGAAGAAACACCTGAACCCCTTCTGCAAATTGACGTTCAAAGCGACCTTGATCTGTTTGTTGCTTCATGCGATTTTGTGCCATGACCAAATTCTCTTTGAGGGTGTTATCACTCTGTAATTTTGCCCAAGGCTGAAAAGGCAATCACAGAGGCAACATCAGAACCGCTTCGAGTCTTGGATCTAGCCCTCCAAGACTCAGAGAGGGATCTCTCTGTATGATGTAGCTTTGTTTGCAGAAATATTAGGCTAGTTATGAAGAACGAGGGTTTTGTTGTAAAAAGGGTTTATAAACTGGTTGAGACAGTTCACACATCCATTGGGCTATGGGGTCTGTGATTAATCAATTTTGAGAATCAACCAGAAATGACAAAGAAAACCTTCACAAGGCGAGATAACAAGCTCACTGGATCTTAATAATTTAAATGATGGATGGAGGAAAGATTAGGAAAACAACTACAATCAACAAGCACTTAAGAATCTCTTGACTGAAAGCTGTTTAGAAGATGAACAGAAAAATCTACAGAATCAAAGGCAGGGCATCAGTGATAAATCCTACAACTTAACGTTATTCGTATAGATTAGATTTAGATAACAAAGTGATTACAGAGCGAGAATACATTTAACTGGGAAAATACATCACCAATAAACATGCACAGGAATCCTGTGAAGAGCCTCTTTCATTAATGGCAGATCAAAAATGTTACAGC
>ML778124.1:723303-796819 GCA_009831015.1 Picea engelmannii | reverse complement strand
TTAATGATTAATTAATTAGTCATTATTAATCAATTTAAACATAATCTAACCCTATTACTAATATTTTGTTTATCCTAAGTCCATTTGTGCAGGGATGGAAAGGCGGGATAATGGAGGCTGGCGAAAGACAAGGGGATAGAGGATGCAGCGGATGAAGGATGCAGAAGGTGAAGGAGCACTGAGCGACAAGAGTGGAGGGAGGAAAACGGAATCACCTGAGCTATACTTCGTCACCCGGAGAGATGCCAAATAGATACATATTAGTCAGAAGACTGATTCCCATAATTTATGGGGTGATAACAGAGGGTACGAAGAATAGCCTCTCGAACTGTAAGCATTTGGTCAACTCCTTGGACCTTCGAGACACCAAGTAAGTAAGAGAGAATTGAAGGTGGCTTTTGTCCATATACCACTTCAAAAGGAGTCATGCATGTAGCTGTATGGTATGAAGTGTTGTACCACCATTCAACTAGGGGTAACCATTGAGACCACTGATTTTTCTTTTTCGAGGAAAAACACCTCAAATATGTTTCCAAACACTTGTTGACAACTTTCGTTTGACCATCAGTCTGGGGATGATAAGATGTGCTGAGATGCAATTGGGTGCTTTGTAGCTTGAATAGTTCTTGCCAAAAATTGCTGGTGAAAGTTGGGTCATGATTAAAAACAATAGAATGTGGCACGCCATGAAGCTTGAAGACCTGATCCATGAAAATTTTAGCGACCTTGGATGCTATAAATGGGTGTTGAAGAGCACAGAAATGAGCATACATGGAAAGGGGATCAACAACCACCATGATGACTGATTTATTTTTCGATTTGGGTAAGCCTGTAATAAAATCCATAGAGATATCCCTCCAAATAGCAGGTGGAATCGGAGGCGGTTGTAGTGTGCTCGAAGATTTGAATGTTTCACCCTTGTTGCATTGACACACATCACATTCAATGACAAAATCACGAATGTCTTGTTTCATACCATCCGAGGAAAAAGAACGTTTGACCCTGTCATAGGTTTTGGTGAACCTTGAGTGCCCCGCTGTGGGTGTAGCATGAAGCTCAGAAAGTACCGTGGATTTAAGTTTTGATTGTTTACTTAAATACAAACAACCTTTGTGTCAAAGATCATCATGGAGCAAGAGTACCCTGGGGAAGCTGGAGCATTGGACTATAATTGTTGGATCAGATGTAAACTTTTGGTATCTTGTAGCCATTCCTGGCGAATAACTTGGAGCCAATCTGGTACAATGAAGGAAAGAGAAAAAAATGATCCTTCATCTTCATATTTTCGGGAAAGTGCATCTGCAACCACATTGTCTTTTCCTTTCTTGTAAATGATCTCATAATCATATCCAAAGAGCTTAGTCACCCATTTTTGTTTCTCTGGGTAGGAAATGCGTTGCTCCAAAAAATACTTGAGGCTTTGATGGTCTGTCTTAATTTGGAAGCATTGCCCCAATAGATAAGGATGCCACAGATCAACGACATGAAGAATAGACAACATTTCTTTTTCATATATTGATTTGCCCAGATTTCTTTCAGACAGTTGCTTGCTGGTAAAGGCCAAAGGCTGACCCTCTTGCATAAGGAAAACACCAATTCATTTCCTTGAAGCATCACATTCCAAGAAAAAGGTCTTTGTGAAATCAGGAAGGGCCAGGACTGGAGTGGTGTACATGGCCATCTTCAAGGTTTGAAAATCTTGAGCAGCTGCTGGAATCCAAGTGAAAGAGTTCTTTTTTAGGAGTGTAGTGAGACGTGCTGCAATCTTTCCATAATTCTTAACAAACTTGCGATAATAACCTGTTAAGCCCAGAAATCCACACAAGATTTTGAGAGTCTTTGGGTGAGGCTAGTCTTGCATAGCTTCAATCTTTTTAGGATCCACCCTGATGTCGTCCTTGCCAACCAGATGATCCAAGTACTTGACTTCGGAGGCGCCAAAAGCACATTTAGACTATTTTAGGAAAAGTTGGTGCTGAGAGAGTAGCTGGAGAACTCGATCCACATGAACAAGATGGTCTGTCCAGGTTTTTCTATAGATGAGGATATCATCAAATAAAACTAAGACAAAATGACGGAGAAAAGGATGATCAAAGACATGATTCATGAGACTTTGGAAGGTGGAGGGGGAATTACCCAAGCCAAAGGGCATGAATAAAAACTCATAGTGGCCCTCATGAGTTCTAAAGGAAGTCTTGGGAATGTATGCCTCTTTCATATGTATCTGGTGGTAGCCAGAACGAAGATAAAGTTTAGTAAAGAACTAGGCGCCGCTCAATTCATCTAAGAGGTCATCAATGATAGGAATGAGAAGTTTGTCTTTAATGGTAAGTTTTTTGAGGTCACAGAAGTCAGGACACATTTGACAAGAACCTTCTTTCTTCAGGACCATGACCACAGGAGAAGAGTAGGGGCTCATACTAGGGCAGATAACGCCTGCATTAAGGATTTCCTGGACCATTTTCTCAAATTCATTTTTTTGGGAAAAGGGGTGACGATACAGATGGATATTAGGAGGAAGGATTCCTAGTACACGGGGAATGGAATGATCATGAACACCATGGGAAAGAGGGAGTCCCTTGGGAGTGGAAAATACCACTTGATATTTAAAAATGATGGATTGGAGGTCTTGCGGCACCGAGGGTGTTTCTGTTGCTTGTATGGCATGGAGTTGGGCGATAACACCAAAATGACCTTTTTTGAGAAGATTTTCCATGCAATGGGAACTAATGATATCAGGTGAACCGACGGTGATGCCTTGGAACTTATATTGGTGGCCCTCCTGGTCGAATTGCATGGTTAATTTCTTAAAATCCATGAGAATGGGACCCAAATTCCTTAGCTAGTTTGCACCCAACATAATGTCACAACCGCCCATGTCGATAGAAAACATATGAGATTTTAGGTGGTAATCACCAATTTGGAGACATACATTTTCACAACGCCCTCCACATTTCATGGAGCCACCATTGGCAATCATGATTTGGAAATTATTGACGACATGGATGTAGCAATGAGTTTCTTGGGCAATGCGGCGATGAATAAAATTATGGGTGCTTACACTATCAACCAGAATGATAACCTTCCTATGCTTGATGTAACCTATTAGATTGAGGGTTTGGGGAGCATAGAAGCCAATGAGAGCATCGAGGGAAATGACCGGTTCTACTTCGGGAGGGTCTAAGGGAGGGGTTATGTCAGAGGTTTCAGGTGACTCAGACACAAGGGGAGTTTCAACATCCTCTTCCGAAATATCCTCCGAGATGGCCATAAAATGATTTTTTTCCTTACACTTGTGATCCAGGAAATATTTTCATCACAATTATAACAAAGGCTTTTGAGTTGGCATTCAGCCATTTCAGCCCTGGTCAATTTTTGGATCTTTAGTGGAGCGGAGGGAGTAGTGGGATTTACTGGTTTAGTGAGAGGGATAAAGGAGGGTTTCTGGTTTTGAGAAGATACAACCTATTGTGCTTCTTTATCTCTTTTAGTAGCCTCCACCCAACTCCGAGGCCGAGCCATGAGGACATGGGCCTGAATCTCATCCTTGAGGCCACTGATAAAAGACTCTTGGAAAAAGGCATCAGACATGCCTTCTATCCGAAAAGCCAGGCGCTCAAAGGCAGCTATAAAGTCTTCCACTGTTCCTGATTATTTCAACTTTTTCAAATGGACCAAGTGGTTGGTGTCAGTGTCAAATCATCCATAAAGCTCTACCACAAAGTGTGTCCAAGCAATATACCCTTGACGAGAAGTTTTTATCCATTGCCACCATTGCCAACGTTCTTGGTCTAGATGGAGCACACCATATCGGAGTTTGGCCAAGTCATCTGTAATGCTATATAAAGAGAAATAATGTTCCATTTGGGTTACCCAACCAGTGGGATCTGAGCCATCAAATTTGGTCACATCTACCCGTGGAAGGTGTAGGTCACATTGAAAGTGATGGTGCTGATAGTTATGGGAATGAGAGGAATTTTCAGCTTCAATATGTGGAGGTGGGTCAGATAAAGGGTTATTTGTAGGGATATGTAGCTTAGTGTAGAACATCAAAACGACAGATTCAAGCTAGGTGGTTAGGTCTTGTTTGATTTCCTCCATTGAGGACTGCATGGTTTTATTGATGGCGACAACATTGGTACTGAGTTATTTCACTTCTTGTTGGGTCTCGGTGAAATTAGATTGCAAGGTATTGAAGCGAGCTTCCAAATATTGGCTACAGGTATGGCCCATGATGACAAGGGAACTAAAATGGGGTGGCTGGGTCAAAACGTTTGCTAAAAAATGATATGTATGAATGTGATAAGGGAGAAGAGATGAATCCAATGGAATAGGTCTCAAATAATGGTGAAAAAATTTCCAGACTTTTTTTTTTTTTTATACACTTGCAGAGTTATACTCTGGTCTAAAGAATACTGCAGTGATGAAATTCCCAAATGCTTAACCAAGGAGAAATGTGTATTGATTTGGCAACTTGAACACAGCTGCAGAACAATAGATCTTGTCTGTTTTAATTTGTTTATGTTTCTGTCCCCAAGGGTTAGGTATTCAAGGGTTCTACAAACAAGGGTTTTCCCTATGCTATAGCCCTCTGATATACGTGCGGGGTCCAATAGTAGTACTTGGACCAATATCTCAGGGAACTAACTAAGGAGGCTAGACCATGCCCTTAGTCATACTACCTGACTACCCAGGTATTAGAGAGTATCTTCTCGAGTGTTGTTCTCAGTGGCACTATAGCAGTCAGGCGATCGATCAATTTATCTAAAGAGGGCTTCAGGTAATCTAGGCTGATCCATACATAGGTGTTGTCTGATGCGCTACCACTCGAAGGGGTACCGATAGGGGTTACAACGGTGGCCAACATATGTGTGCTTAAGTACCACTTGTATTTCCTGTGTGTATGAATCCCTCAACCGCAGGTTTATGCGCGTAATGACAGATCTCTGTGGCTTAAAGATGTCGGAATATGTCTCTACCCAGAAAAAAATTTAACACACAATTTCTATCGAGGAAAGTGCTCTAATACCACTTGTAATATACCCGATATAAAAACTATGCAGATCATAAATAAAATGCTAGAAATGGAAGAATAACAACAATATAACCAGAACAATCACCACAATAACACTGAAATGATATAAGAATAACAACAGAAATAACACTTTGATTCTGAGAGCAATGTTCATGGGCCTCTTCGAGGGGGCAACCTCCAGTCGAGAAGAGCTCTATTACAATAATATCCAATCTAGGGTTCTCATACCCTCTACTCCTATTTATACTAAATATGTCTATCAAAAGAAGCATCTAGAGGAAGATCCTTCTAGAAGCGGAAGCTTCTATTAGGTCTTCTTACATTCGACTTATTCTATTTTATTGCAAAGCCTTATTAATATTGACCTTTATTACATCCAAATATATTGTTCTACATATGTGCAGGTTAGGACTCTAACAATAAAAGACTGGTATTAAAAATGGATTTTTTTTAAACTAAGCCATTTAAAAAAAACAAAAAATTAAACAAGTTAAAAAATAAATAAAAAATAAAAATAGAAAATTTAATTTAATTTAATTTTTTTTCTTAATATAGTGTATTGTATGGATTACACAAATTTAAATTCATCATAATCCTTATATTTAATATTGTTAGTGTTTGTAAAATTTTAATTTATTTTTTAATAATTTTATTGTTTTTACATTAATTTTTTAATATAAATTAATTGGTATTAATGGACTTTTTTTTTTTTTTTGTTAATTGGTCCGGACCTTCTTGGCATCGGGATTAAACTTTGGCTTGAGAAACCACGAATCAGGGGCATCTAAGCCGTCAAAATCACTCGGGGATCGCACCCGGCCTGAGCCACACCAACCCTTAACATGGTTGGATTTTTCATCCCCGCAGGTTTCGAACCGGTGACTTTTCAACATGGAGTGGCTTAACAACACACTCTGTCACCGAATGTCCTACACCTCGGGGATGGTATTAATGGACTTTAATCATTATCATTATCATCAATTATAATTTAATATGAAAATTATAACTTTTATATTTAAAAATATTAAAATACTAAATTTGTATTGGGTATGTTTTCAGAGTTTATCATAGTTGTTGTATAATCATTTTGGAGTTTAACTGTTGTGCAAACTATTTACACAATTAAACTCAATGATTATAGAACTTTATTTATATTTTAGAATTTTTAATTTTTACATTTAATATATATATATATATATATATATATATATATATATATATATTTTGATGGTTAAGCATCATTATTTATTAAAAAGTTAAAAAGGTGACTTTATAACTCATAAATAACCCGCAATTTACTTCAAAGAATCATATCTTAATGACCTTAAAAGTATCTTTCATAAATAACCCAAAATTTACTTGAAAGAATGAAAGAATATGATCTTAATGACCTTATACATATCTTTCATAAATAACCCAAAATTTACTTGAAAGAATGAAAGTAGCACAGTTGCTAAGATGTGGAAATACTCTCTCGGTCGGGGGAGAGGTCATGAGTTCAAGCCGTGTGTCCCTAGGGTTGCGGTTTAGCATCCCATATCATGAACGAAGTGGGGAAGTATCAGGTGAGTTTCCCGCGTGAAATTTCCAGTGGAAAAAAAATTCATAAATAACCCACAATTTACTTGAAAGAATCATATCTTAATGACCTTACAAGTATCTTTCATAAATAACCCAAAATTTACTTGAAAGAATGAAAGAATCTGATCTTAATGACCTTATAAATATCTTTCGAAACTATGTAGTCTAACTGTTCTATGTTTTGGTCATTTTAGTCTGAATCTGATAACTTAAATCGAAACCACAATTGTTGAAAAACCTTTAAGACACTCACATTATACATAATTGACCACTCAAATATGCAAATCCAACAATTTCTAGCTAGATTTGGAACAAAATTTAAATAAAAACCTACCTTTAAACTATTTCTTATAAAATTTAATACTAAATATTCTATAGAGATACTTTTAAGGACCGGGATGTGCTTTGAAGGTATGATAAAGCATTTATGAATGAAAATGCAGTACTAAACATTAATTTCCACGTTTTGCCTTTGAGGCAGAGTGGCCCACCGACAACCCCTCCATGCCAAGCCTATTCTCATCTCTTTGCATGTGGAGTCAAGACATGTTATATTGTCGGGCATAGGCACGCTGTATATGCTCTGTAAAAACTGGACAGAATGAGGAAAACGTTAGAGAATGGATATGGACTACAATTCCACCACCATCCATTAAGAAGACAACACAAGATGCAGACATCGTAAGAGATGTACCAATGAAAAAGTATATTGAATGGACGCCGCTCACATGCCAAACACTATACCCATCATAGACAAGATTCTCAAATAGATGAACCCAAAATTGTTGAAAGCAATGGATCGTCACGGATGGTTGGCCACTACTCCTTTAAATGCAAAATGTGAGGAAACATTTTTCCCGAAGAGGGGAAGTGAACATTTGGTTTAATGGGCCACTAGTGTTTAAAAAACCATAAACTAGTGGTGAGGAGCTTGAAGTGAAATACATCGGCAGACCATGGTCCATCACCCTTTTTTTAGTCCCTACCATAGGCATAGAGGGGCTATAGCGATCGATAAATCGTTGACCTGGTATTAGATTGTGCATTGACCAGAAATATTTCCATATTGTCTATTGTTGGAACAAGGGAAGTGAAAACGTCGATTTTTATATAATAAAAATTATCATGTTTGTCAAGATCTGATTGGACAACGGATTGGAGGTCCTATTGTCACCTTCGCTATTCCCAATGTTAAATATGTTGGCATATCCAAAGTATTTGGTAGTATATGGTGTTTTTGAATCATATATTTTATTATGCATTGGTCGAAGGTGGATTAATACTAGCATTAGTTTGAATGTTTCCCTTAGCATTTTTTGTTGGGTAGAATACATTCTCTACCAAATTACTATGTGTGATTTTTTTTTTTTGTTGCGTTCTTCGAGAGAACAGGGTTGCCACGCTGCATATTTTCTTAAATGCTTGCACAGGCCTACGTCCTTCGACGGTCCTGATAGTCTTAACTATTTACCTAACAACTCTGGTAGTCTTAAATGTTTATTGTACAGATGCATTGTGACACAATTTCATTCATGGTCGTCATCACTGCTCGAGTGGTCGATCCTTGTTCACTTCTTCATTCCATGATTCTGGTTCTTGTTTGATTCAACTTTGCAAAGTTGAGGTCCTGCACTTGCAGTTCGAGCTCTTCGTGGTTGTTCATTGGTTTGTTGTTCTTCAAATTTTCATGTTGTTGGACCTGTTGTTGCGGTTTGCAGTTTTTGGGGCTGAGCTCTTGTCATCCTTTGTTGATGGGTAAGTTTCCCTGTTGTTGTTGTTTTTCAATGGTGGGAGTCCTTGCCTCCAAATTCTGTTGTAGACCATTTTTTTTGTGCTCTTAGTTTATGTTCCTGGAAACCATGCATCTTCATATGCGGGCTGTCGCGTCCATAGGTTTTCTAAAAATTGCAATACAGAGGGATTTACGAAAACTAGTTGGGAGCTATAAGAAGAGGAAACCATCGTGTGGGGTGTAGACGCAGGGTATGCTTTTATTCTGTGGGTCGAAAAACTGCATCTACTTATTCTCTTTCTGCTGAGTAAATTTATGGTTTTATATATTTGCATTCTCTCTTCTGTTTGGTTCAATATCCAGTGTCGGTCTGTTTTCTTCTCATCTGCTATGGGGACTAGGGGGGATTCAAATTGAGAAGAAGAAGGTTGAAATATACATATGGGGATGGGTACCCTATTTTTCTTTCCTTTTTTATTTTGCTACCTCTTATTTTTTTCCCCTTCTTTTCTCTGTTTTCAAAGAAACTGAAAGTATGTAGAAAATAGCTTGAAATTGATAGTTGAAGAGATGAAAGAAGTAATAGATGTTGAGTCGTATGAAATAGATACACAGTCCATTATACATGACAACATTGACATGGTTTTGCATAGCAATGGGATTTTTAGATTGGATGCATTCTCGTATACTGTTGGGGATTTCCTTTTTGATACATTCCAGGTTCTATTGCATTTTCGTTATTCATCGACCAAGCTGCACAATGGATTGATAGATTATTTCTTGACCTGTTTTAAAAATGGCGATGCTGAGGCTTTGCAGTCCTATGAATACGAGCTAGAATCTGATTTTCTTTGGTAGTTGCATGGAATACATGATGTTGCTATGTATTTTTCAAAGATGCGGTTGTCTGCATCTCCAGTTCTTCCTGCACATGAGAGGGGACTTTGGGGAGATACATTTTGTATACGGTGGCTGTCTAACTGGATGAATATATCAGTTGGCATATGGTCATTGACAAGAAAAACAAGATATCTACTATTTAGAAAAACTACATCTGACAATCCATATTGCATCTTATTCCATGATGCCAATGCGCTTAGTGGCCATTATAAACCATTTTTGTAGAAAAAAATGTCCATATGTAGTATAGAAGGTCCTTATATTTACTTGTCCATTATTTGCAAAGACCTTCAATCGCAATGGAAACAGATTTTGCATGGCATAGATTGCCATGGTTTACAGATGACAATAAATGTTGTCTTTAGCTGTGGAGATAGTCTGTTCAATGCAATTTGTTGTTTGGTGGAAGTGGCGTTCGATGTTCAGTCACTGCGTCTTTACATTGTACATTCCTTTTGCAATGCGATTATAGGCGGAAACCAACAGGCATTTAGGTGCTTGCATCAACACCTTTTCCCATATCTCATAGAAAATATGCCGACAGTTGGAAGTTGGCAGGAATACCTTGTGAACATGGTGCTTATATATGAAAAAGGGAATATGGAGGGTTGCAGATTCTGTTTGCAATGGCTGTCTATGATATTCAGGGTGAATATCTAGGTGTGGTCGCCCTTGCCAGATGGATCTATACATTCCTGGGTTACTGATTCAAATTATATTAGGAAAATTGACATCCTCTCGTTGAAAAAAGATGCAAGACATATCCATTATGAACCTTTGCTTGGACATATTGGTAGTTCATAGTTGACTGTCCATGCCACCCAAACGACATCGAATCTGCATAGACGTGGAATTCTTTTTAGTGAAAATGAAACTCCTCTCAGTTGCGATATGGGCAGACAGGGCTTGAACAAAAAAAAATGCATAAAATTCATGACAGTTGTGATGAGGCCATAGAGGGCTTAAATAAAAAACGTAGAGTAAGTTATCACAGTTTGAAAAAAAATATTCATCAAATTCGTCTGACTTGTGATAAGGCCATAGAGGCCTTGAAAAAAAAACGTAAAGTAGTTTCTTAGGAGCTGGATGAGAGTGAAATTCATCCCAGTTGCCACCAGCTCATCCTGCCCTTGATCAATAAACGTAGAGTAAGTTACCACAACTTGAAAAAGGTCACGCGCAAGAGAAAAAAATACATTGCTACACTTCCTTTTAGAGAGAAACTCACATATCACAATGTAAATAAAATTTTTTCGTGTAGAAAAAAACATAAACAGGTGCGATCGCATATCCCAGAATGGTCATGCAACTATGCCAGTTCATGGTCTACAAGCAACACCATGTAGTAGTAGCAATGAAAAACATGAAACAATTTCTACCCATACTTCCCTGCGAAAGAAAAATGCAAGACAAACCTACAGGAAACAAATGAAAGGCACTCCTTCCATTACATGTGAAATTTGTGAACAATTGAATTTTTCAAAAAACAGTAAGTCTTTCATGCCTGATTTGCAAGCAGAATACCTCCACTTGACAACACACAATAAACCATTTTCCAGTGGGAATGTTTGTCTTCCATGCAAACGATCGCTTGAAAATGGAAAACTGCCACAGTTTGCAAGCCCTAATTGAATAAGATGTAATACACCACTAGCAGATGTAAGTGCACTTACGGAACTTGAGGAGAGACCTATGTCTCTGCGAATTGCATTTTCTCAAATCATACCTTGGGGCTATAAATGACCCCAGATGGGCTTAACAGGATCAATTATTAATGTGCATGTTCAACTAGATGTTGTGCAAAAAGCATTTCCACAATTGATTAACAATACAATTACAATCACTGTGGCTCTGAAAATATGATTGCGATACAAAAATGCCTATTAGACAGGCAAAGTGCATGTGCATGCTATTATGAAAGCATTAAAGGAATTATGTTCTAGGGCCCTCTACAAAGCAGAGAACATTTGTATAAATGGCAACTGGAACAGTGTTCTCGCAGAAGAACATGGCAACTCTGCAGACACTCTCGAAAATCCTAGTGATTTTGATACAAGTGATGAATCAAAGAATGAAACACCCGCTCAAATATTGGTGCATGGATTCATTGATTCACAGTGCATTTGCGACTTGCAAGACAAAATTGTCGAAATTGTACCTGCCGAGGGTCAACATCCACTTGGAATATTCAAGGACAAATTCACTGAGGAAATGAACTTTCCAACACTCTTCTATGGAGATCCACGTGGCACTGATATCACAGAATGATTCAGTTATCATAAAATAGTCTAATGGGAGCTACTACATTCAAGTGGTTACTTCTCTTGTCACATAACAAATTTGTTTTTCAAAACAATGCACATAATAATAGAGCATGTTTTCTTGTGCATGTGGGTCCGAATAAGAAAAGGCCAGTTACAAGCAAGAAATTTGTTGGCCAAGGATGTGAAGTACAAATTAAACCTAGAAAAAATTATGAAATCTGATATTGGATACATAGGTTTCAAAAACATATGCACCTCTCTTGACTATTTGCAACAAAACAAAAAAAATATTTTTGCAATGATACAAAAGTTGGGCCTGCCAACATTGTTCGTCACATTTACAAGTGAAGAGCATTGCTAAGATCCATTGGTGGCTGCCATATATGACTTGCATAGGGACAAGAAACGTAAAAAAGAAACCAATACACTAGAAAATAATGACATTAACTACCTCATAAGAAAAGACCCGGTGACATGTACTCACTACTACAGACATAGAATAAATGCTTTGAGACAATTGATATGCCATGATGAAACTCTTTTTGGAAAAATATAAGACTACTTTTTTGTGACTGAATTCCAGAATAGGGGAAATGAACATGACCACACACTGTTGTGGATAGAGGGTGCACCGGTCTATGGAGCTGATAACAATTCAGAGATTGAACAATTTGTGGATAAATACATAACATGCAACACAGATCATTTGGATCCAAAACATGTGAAAGTCCATAGACATTACCATACAAGAAGTTGTTGAAAATGAAAAAACTTGCATTGTAGATACAACTTTCCTATGCCGCCAATGCGAGCTACAAGAATCATAGAGCCAGTTAGTTTAGAGGACAATGTTGTTGCTGAGAAATATAAATCCTTGTTTGCATTTCTAGAGCAAGGAGAATTTGACTAAATGATGAGCTTTGATGCCTTCTTGACACAGGTAAATCTATCAGAAGATGAGTACATCCAAGCCATACAATGTACGCTTAGGCAACCAACCCTTTTCCTTAAATGAAAAATATCCCATATTTGGAACAACAGTTTCTCCAAGGACATGCCAGTTATGTGGAAAGCAAATACAGATGCGCAGTAGGTGTTGAATGCATATGCTGCAACATCGTACTGTACCTCATATATGACGAAGATTGACAAATCTATGACAAGTGCATTCATAAAAATATGCAAAGAACATGAAAGAAGTCATATTGATGCTATACAAATGATACACACACTTGGCAATACATTTCTTAATCTTCAACAAATGTCTTCTTAGCAAGCAGTTCACATTGCACTTTCCTTTCCCCTCACTTGTAGTTCAAGAAAATGTGTCTTCATAAATACAGCTCCACTTGAAAAACACATATTTGTGCTTAAACCACTGGTTTTGCTGCAACAAGAGACTAACAATTCAGAGGACGTGGTATGTCACTCTATTATTGTTTATTACATCTAGCGTCCATCTCCTATTAGGCATATCTTCTTAGCAGAATTCGTATCGCATTACAAAAAAAAAGTGGTGCACTCATATCAAAAAGAAAAAAACCCTCTGTGATATGGTTTGTCAAATACAATAAACATTGTGACTATGAAAACTATTGTAGAGAAAAATTGTTGTTGTATGTTCCGTTCGATGAAAAGGAAGACACATTAATACATAACTTCTCTCCATGGGAGGCTGCGTATGTTGCGTCTGAGAGTATAGTGCACATCAATGAAGCTAGATTTACATACAATGTTAATCCAACATGGGGCGATCTATAAGTAGCTCTTATTGACCTAGAAAACCCTGGCGATCATGATGAGACATTTAGAAACCCAAAAACAACTAGAACTCCTTCCGAATCCTATGACTTACAAGCGGATTTTCCTTGTCCTCCAGCGGCTTGAAGTGAAAAACGTATCAATCTTGGTTTTCAAGTTACAAAACATCCTTTCCTAATTGAAAATAATGAATACGATAGAATAAGACATTTGTTGAATTGCGAACAACAAACAATTCTAAAGGACATTGCTCTTAAAAAACACTTGAACATGAACAGTCTTGTGCACGTGTTCCTTACAGGCGGAGCAGGAACAAGCAAGACATTCACAGTGAAAGCATTGTTCCAAATTCTTATACAAATCTGTGATTCAAAAAATTCCTCTGATCCTATGAAACCAAAGGGCCTAATAGTTGCATACACAGGAAAAGATGCATACAATGTTGGTGGAACAACAATCCACTCTACATTTTTAATGCCTTTTAACAAGTCACAGTTTCTTCCACTTAGCAAGGAAATGTTGGATACATTATCTAAGCTTGATGAGGAACTCCAACTTGTCTTTATAGATGAGGCATATTTGATTGGGAGTCAGTTCTTGTATTCCATTGACAACCGACTAACAAGCATAAAACATGTGCAGACGAAATACTTTGGAAATATTGACATGATATTATGTGGGGATCTTTACCAGGGACAACCCATCCAAGATTCTTTGATATTTGAACAACCTACTGTTAACATGGAAAAAATCACCCATCACTTCTGGAGAGACAATATTAAATGCTTTGATTTGCATACTACAATGTGTCAGACAGATGAAACATTCATTGCAATTCTGAATAGAATGCGCACAAACAACCAAATATATGGTGACTTGACCTATATCAATTTGAGGTGCTTACGGCCTGCACCAACAAACCCAATGTTCTCTTACCTGTTCTACAGAAATAAGGATGTTGCAAAGCATAACAACCACATGTTGTCGCTCATGCTTGGCGATGATATCATCATCAATTCGATTGACCTAGAATAAGACAACCATGGAAATGCGTCGTTTCATGATCATTTAGTCACTTTACCTTTTCATCTTGTCCTCAAATTAGAAATGTTGGCTGAAATATATGCCTGCAACTATGATTCACAGGATGGCTTGGTGAATGGTGTAGATGGAATACTGAAAGGCTACACGAAGACAAAAAAAGTGAATGTCCTTTGGATTAAGTTCCATGAACCGCATATAGGCAAGTGACAAGCAAGCAAGTTGTCTTATATATATAATCCAAACACTGGAAGAAATAGGACACCAATTTTGTGAATATCGAAGCGAGTATCGACATCAACAAAGATAGGTCGACTGAAGATTCAAAAATAGTTTTCGATTAAACTTGCATGTGCACGTACAACCCACATATCACAAGGACTAACACTTGATAATGTTGCATTTCAGCCTGCTAGAATTCAGATACATGGACTTGTATACACAATACTATTCCGTGTCAGAAGAATAGACTCCTTATATTTACTAAGTCCTCTCACAAAAGATAACTTCAAAGTGAAAAAGAAAGTTGATATTGAAATGGAATGACTCAGGACCATGAAAAAATGGAAACTGCATTATGATTACCAATCCATACAAACAAATTCATCTGTATCAATTCTCTTGCTTAAAACACACAACTTAAATGGACACATGGATGATATACTGAATGAATATGATATAATGCAATCCAATATTCTGTGCTTGCAGGAAACACACATGGAATTATGCATCCAGAACAAACAATTCCAAAATCACAATTGCATATCAAGTTATATTACACATGGGGTGATGATACCGGTGAAAAAACATGTACCAATTTTGTATCATATACATATCGAAGAAAATAATGTTGAACTGGTGCTTGCAATTTTTTTTCCCATGAAATAGAAGTTGCAACACTGAATCTGTATGTTGTTCCCCATGCAACATTCTCCAACATAGTGCATGTTATTTCCAATGCATTGGGCCATTTCCATATGAACAGACCCATTGTACTTGTAGCAGACTTTGATATTGACATGCTACAAAATACTGGTAGAAAAAAAGAAATGGAAAACTACATGTGCAAATACATTATCCGCAATATATGCTTTCTTTTTAACAACACAGACCATCTGCAAAATGCACTTATTGACCATGTCTGGTCCAATGTGCCCATTCCTCAATACAATATATTTGTGTTAGACACATATTGGCCTGATCATGATACAATTGGTATTGCACTTGAATTATGACATATACATCAAACTTATTGCAAACTCATATTTCTATGTTTCAAAGAATATCTGTATCCCTGATTTCTACACATATCATTCTGGTGAGAATACAGACAGTGTTATGCTCAAATTATAAAATATACATTGTGCAAAAAAAAAAAAAAGGTACATTCTCCCAAAAAATATTTGTGACTCTATTCATCTTATTCTATTTTTTCTTTTTGTATATGTACATAGTAATTTCATTTTTCTTAACATCTGAACTTATGTTCATATCCCTTTTGTTTTTTACTTTTGTTGATAGAAACAAACAGGAAAACTAGACACCGCAAAGAACTCCTACCTAGAGATGTAGACAAATCCATGCAAAGGTGCATTCCTTTTCTGCCCGTGTTCCATAGTAAATAGTTTTTCGTTTACTTTCTCTATATTTGTCAAGTGCGCGATCTAAATAAGTGGCTAAGTATGGAATAAGGGATCTGTGCATATTTGGTATGTAGTGATCATTTCTGGGAGCCCGCCAGCCCTGGAGTCTGTCGATTTGTATATCGTGGAAATCAATAGAAGTAGAATGTTCAGCTGACCAACTCCCAAATCTGGTTGTCAATTGACAAATGTTGACCCGGCCAGTTGTTGGCCCTTGACCAAGTTTTGAGGAACACTTGGTCATATTTGACCATTTTTGGAACTTCGACAGCTAGTCAAAGAAGGACCACCAAGCAAAGCATCTCGGTCCACTTTTGGGCCCTAGTAGGGTTTTTGGGTTAATGTAACAGGAAAGGGATGTCAGGCCGTGGGTTTACCCACGCTTAGGCCCATTTTTGTAATCTAAAAATAGATACTTAGGAAATGTAAGTAGAAGATAGTAGTACATCTATGTGATGGCTTAGTGCTAGTAATTGGATCTGTGTGATCGGATGCATATTGTAAGTGCTCTGTGCATGATTGTAAGAAGCTTGAAGGGCTAAGTGAAAGTTATTGTAAGAGGATTTGTGCTGAAGTGCAAGGAATAAGGATCTGGTGAGCTGCGCAGATCTTCTGTCCTATGCTAAGTAAGGATTGTTGAAGCTATGTGTTGTAACTGCTTGATTGAGATAATAAAGAAGAAGACTTTGTGGACGTAGCCCCAGGGTGGGGGTTAACCAAGGTAACTCTATGTGTTGTGCTCTGTGCCCCGACCTGATGTGTTTGTTTCTCCCCTTGCTAAATGCTTTGATGTATTTAGATAGATCTAGTTATGCTTATGAGATATGAATGAATGTTAGATTTGATATATAAGATGCTTAGTGTTTGATCTGCTGAATTTAATCTATCTTGTTGTGGCTAAGTGATAAATTATCTTAGATCTAATTATATACTACGTTGCTCCATGCTATCTGCGAAGTAAGATAAGGGTTAATTCTAGGTGAACTATTTATGTTGAGTTCTTTGTTAAGTGTGTAATCACAGATCTGTGTCCTAGATAAGGTTGCATACACTTGATTCCTACAACCACCCTTGTCTCTACCTCGGGTGAGACTTCATCTGCTTCACAGGTGTTGCCGAAAGGGCCAATAGTTAAGGTTTTGTTGGTGCGCTCATGAGCATTGAACCCTAGGTCTGCCCCTGTGCCAACAAATGGTTCTGTTGTCGGGACCTGAAACTGTGATTGCTAGGAACTAGAGAAGAAAAAGCTTTGTGCAAAATAAGTTATGTGCATAGATCCATGCCCTAGTGCACAACATTCTGTTTAACCTTGGAAGATCTATGCTAGAAAAGAGATCAGATATGCGAGAAAAGAGATCAGATCTGTGAGAAAAGAGATCATATCTGTGAGACAAGAGGTCAGATCTACGAGAAAAGAGGTAGGATCTAGAAGAAATAGGTAAGATCTGTAAGCTATATGCTATGATAAAGGTAACAATAGTTAAAAGTCTTAGATATGAAAGTTGTGTGCTCTATAGAAGTAAGATAAGTGGAAATTTTTGTTTCTAGAGCATGAATTTAGGTATGCTTGATAGATTTTGTCCTAGCTTGAAAACTAGGGCATTGTTAGATGAAAGAAAGTTTGACATGAATAGATCTGATAAGAATAATGATAGATATGTTATACCTATGCATAGAAAGAATGTTTGGACTAACAAATGGATGCAGGATCCTAGAAAGAATTTTTTGCAGACCAGCTACCATGATCCTAGTGCATAGTATAGAAGTGGTTGGGGATCATTTAAGAGAAAAAGAGGATTGACCCTATGTTACAGTTGCATAAGACCAGGACATCTAGCTAAGGAGTGCCCTGGTGGAAGATCTAGTTGTCTTTGTTGCAAATCTTTGGACCATGAAGTATTAGATTTCCCTAAAATGATTGCTAAGCTTGAAAAAATGAATCTACATGAAGAAAACCCTAAGGCAACCCCAGAGATAGAAGAGCCTCAGAAATAATTAGAGAAAGTATTAATCTAGATTAAAGAAACCCTAACTGAACACCGACATGTCATATTAGCGGAGATCTTTAGAGAAAAAGAATGCACCAAAGTAAGGATAGGGGACTTCGACATTGATTGTGTTCTAGATGAGGAAACACAGGTGAATGTTATGACAGAAAGAACTTGGGAAGCTATAGGGAGACCTTATATGACCCCATCCCTAAGTGGAATAGGGTTATTCAGAAGAAAAATGGCAAACCTATGTGGAAGGCTCACTCAGATATCTATGAATGTCAATGGAACTTTGACAGAGGAAGATTTTGAGATCATCAAATTTATTGAGGAAAACACCCCATTTACTATGTTACTTGGAAATCCTTGGATTGAAAGAGATCAAGCTAGAAAGAAGAAAGAAGAAAAAGTTTTAGAACAATAGAGACAAGAGTTAAAAGACTTCATGACCAGAAGGATCGCGTAGTTGATTGAAGAACATGAGAACCTATCAAAGTTATATCACACTAGGAACCTAGATGTCAAAGTTATCAGAACACCATAGGACTCACAGAAGACTGAAGTCTCTATCGCAGATAAAGAAGATATGTTATCCCTAAACTCTAAGGAAGAACCCCAGCAGCGTAAAGTGACTATACCCAAGGAAGATAGGAATCATAATGGAAAAATACAGATCGAGTTGAATATTATGGGGAAGAAGGATAGAAAGTTAAGTAAAAAGAGGGCGAAGATTGAAAAGTTACAAGAGACCATAGATGGAACATCACAAAAATAAAACTTGCAGAATGGGAACTTCAATGAGATATCAAGAACATGACCTATGGCACTTCATCGGTGTGAAGCAATATAGCCATTGAACTGATATACCCGTTTGACTTCCACCCCAAATGGATAGAAAAACATTAAAGGATCACCACCAGACCGTTGGAACTTGTCATAACGGATAGATCAACGGTAATGGAAGCCTCATATCCATTGAAAGAAGACCAATGCCGAATTTCCTATTTATCTCATCGCACTGTGCTTGAAGAACACTTTTTCCAACTGAAAATTCGAAGCCCAGAGAACTAGAGATTGTATACAATGATTATTGCAAGAAGACTGTTCATCCTAGTGCAGTATCTGAGATCATCGTGACCCCTATTATATTTTCCAAGTGCGTATGTATGACGAGCTCACTGCATTCAAGGAATCTGTCATAGAGGTCCTTCTCAATTTAATGGCTGATAGAGTCATGTCAGAAAGAGGAATGTCCACTGAAGTCCAAGCATCATCGATGAGAGGAGTGCAAGCCTCCCTGTCGACTGCTCAAGAAGGAACATCTCGAGTTGGAGAAGAAAGGAGAACTAGGCATAAAGATGACATAGCCAATACGAAGTTAGTGCCATCCATCCTACCAGCTTACATACCCCCTCTGAGTCATGTGAATAATAGGGACAGTGTCCCTAGAGACTTTGAATACACCCTAGTCACTGCATATCTACCGAAAGTAGCACACACCTACTGCGCAGATCAAGACAAGGTTGCAACATTGAATTTTTGCGACTTCAACCTGGGCGACCGTAAATTTTACAACATGCTCACCCCATATAAGTACTTGACCAGAACTAAGGGAAATAATTCAAAGATTGTCCCTTAGCAATGGATGATGAACCTCACGTTGTCTACTTTGTTCAAAGTTATGAAAATCCCACACTTCGGCAGACACCAGGAGGTGAATGCTTGTGTAAAATTGTTGCTAGCAAGTTATCACGGAGGATACCTTGTTGGAAAATATTTAACAGATAGCGAACAGATAGTGAATTCTTGTCATTGATGGCAAGTACAACAATGAAGATGGCATGAGTATAAAAATTATGTAATAGATGGGCAGTATAAGAATTCGTTGCAAAGAAGATTCGAATAATCTTAGAAGAGATAGTGCAGAGGATTGTTGGCAGATCATCGATGGCAAGATCAAAGTAAGCGGAACAAAGTAAGCTCAGGAGGAGAAGCAACATTTCTGATTGTTGGATCCCATTTACAATTCCTGATGACTGTCAGATCAAGTGTTGTTCTGGACCGTTGATCCAGCTCCATCTCGGAGCTTCGCGACTCGCGACTTGGAGAGGCAAGAAACATGACCATCGAAATCGCGATATGCGAAATCGTGATTTAATCACAACCATCAAATTAAGATCAGATCTAGACCGTCAAATCATAGGACAAGTCTCTGACTTGGAGTCAACGGAGCATGGTGTGGAAACTCGCGAGATGCGAGATCGCGATAAGATCTGGACCGTCGGATCTATGGAGATTTAAACCGTTGATCAGACTCGATGAATTTTATAAACTTGCGCACGTTTTGGCACAGTCTATGGTCACCGCCGGTGGTCACGAGAAGGGAAGGAGTCGGTTCAGATAAGATCCATTTTGGGGTTTCGGGGATCGCGACTTGGAGAGTCGAGATGCCTCATCTCCAGATTCATGAAATGGGAAATCGTGAAACTGCTTTATGCATAAGCACTTGGTCATAGCCATGGTCATATAAAGGAAAGAGCCAGTGCAGAAAAACTCCGTTTCAGAGTTTCGGAAGTCATGACATGGATACTCAAGATGTCTCATCGCAAAAAGTTTATAAACTTGTGCGCCTTTTGGCACAGCCTATGGTCACTGCCGGTGGTCACGAGAAGGGAAGGAGTCAGCTTAGATAAATTCCATTTCGGGGTTTCAGGGTTCACGACTTGGAGAGTCGAGATGCCTCATCTCCAGACTCATGAAATGCGAAATAGTGAAAGCGCTTTATGCATAAGCGCTTGGATATAGCCATGGTCATATAAAGGAAGGAGACAACACAGAAAAACTCTGTTTTAGAGTTTCAGAACTCATGACATGGAGACTCAAGATGTCTCATCAAAGAATCCCTGAATTGCGAAAGTGCGAAATAGGTAAATAACACAAGAACCCTTCAGAGTTAATCCAATGATGTAGGTGAATCTGAGCATAATTGAAGGGATACTGTTGCACGTCATAGTGTAACTGCCAGAAACCATTGATGGTTTTTTCCAGAGGACTCGAAGACACTTCGGGGTGATTGACAGAGGAGATGAAGAGTCTCTGGGAATATTCAAGAGGGATGAAGATTCTTGTGGAGGTGATTGACAACTGGATGAGCATTAAAGCTTGTAATTGGAACAGAGAAGGTGATCTCGACTGTCATAGAGAAGACGAAGAGTCTCAACTACCAGAGAGGCTAAGGAATGTCAACATAACATACAATGATGCTGAACGAGTGGAAAAATGGCTAGAGAAGCTAAAGAGTCACGATGATGATTAGACAGAGCACTCGAGTTGTGGAGAATATCGACACGGTGTGAGTATGAAGAGGCATTGGGCGCATTACATGCACAAGGTGCACAAAAGCTATAAATACACAGGACAAAGATGAGATGCGGTGGTTGTTGTTGCTAGAATTGATGTGGATGTTGTTGTTGAAGGTGATGCATGCATGAAGAAGGATCAGAGTGTAGCAACTTAAAAGAATAAAAGAAGATCTGTGCAGTGAATGGACATGGCGCACAGAGCATAAAAGCATAAGATCAGAATGGGCAGTGGATGCATGCTGGAAGACAGCGAGGAGGTCTGAGTAGCAAAATCATGCAGAATAGTGATGAGACTGGTAAGATGTTATTGAACACTATATCACTGTAATAGGTTTCAGTATTTCTTATTCATAATCCAGGGAGGTTGGGAGGTGCTAGGGAGGACTGGTGTCCTCAGAGGTTCAAGTGGGGGCTTGAACACAGGGAGTTGGTGCTTCCTTCTAGTTGGTGCTATAGAAACCAGGGATTTGGTGCTTCCTTCTAGTTGGTGCTAGAGAAACCAGGGAGTTGGTGCTTCCTTCTAGTGGGTGCTAGAGAAAAACAGAGAGTTGGTGCTCTCAGCAAGTTGCAGCTTGCAAAACAGAGGTTGTAGCCTCACAATGAGTTGGTGCTCAAATGTGTGATAATGTAAAGAATGTAAATAATACTTATCATATAAAGAAGAAGAGGTTTTTACCCTGTATGGGTTTCCTTGGGAAATGTTTGTCTCTATGTCTCATATATGTGACTGATGCTGAATGTGCCATTGTTCATTTCCTTGCATTATTGTGATCATCATTGAGTGCCTTGTAAATATTTTAAAAGAATCATAATTGTTTAAGCACGGTGACAACTGATTCAACCCCCTCTCAGTTGTCCAACAATTGGTATCAGAGCCAACTCCTTTTATCTAAGGGTAGATCCTAGAGTTTAAACATGTCAAGCCATGAAGGAAATTCAACTAATAAGGCCCCTCTATTCAATGGAACAAACTTTGCCTTCTGGAAAGTTAGAATGAGAACCTACATAATGTCGTTAGGTGCAGATGTCTGGGATGTGGTAGATACTGGTTATGTAAAGCCAGTTGTGCTAGCTAATAAGGATGACAAACTAGAATTTAGCTTCAATGCTAAGGCTATGAATGCTATCTTGAGTGGGCTTGTAGAAGCAGAATTCATAAAAGTTATGCACCTAGGAACTTCCAAAGAAATGTGGGACAAACTCATTAGTAGCTATGAGGGTAATGAGAAAGTAAAGGATGCAAAGCTTCAAACCTACAGAATACAGTTTGAACAACTGAAGATGAAGGAAGATGAAACTGTTGGAAAATACTTTCTAAGAGTAGAAGAAATGGTAAATGCAATGAGGGAACTTGGTGAAACAATTGATGAACCTTATTTAGTTCAGAAAATCTTGAGACCTCTCCCAGATAGGTTCAAACCGAAGGTCTCTGCTATAGAAGAACTTAATGATCTAAAAACATTGGGGTTTGATCAACTGCTAGGAACATTGACTGCATATGAAATGAGAATAGTTAAAGATAAACCTACCTCTAGAGAAGCATCATTTAAAGCAGACAAGAATGAGGATTCTGAGCCTGATGAAATTGAAACAAAATTTGTGAAGAGACTGAAGAAGGGATCAGGAAAATACAAAGGCAAACTGCCTTTCAAATGTTTCAACTGTGGTAGGATACGTCATTTTGAAAATAAATGTCCCCACAAAGGAAAGGATCAGACATGTGATGATGAGGAGAAATACAAGCACAAAAATTTCTTTAAGGAGATAAAATTTAAGAAGAAAAGTCTGTGCATAAACAATGATGATTATCCTTCAGATGATGAAGAAAATGACTCCTCTATTGAAGATAAACTAAATGAATTCATACTTATGGCCAAAGAGGATTATGATAATAAAAGAACAGGAAGTGATGAAGAAGAAGCTGTGGTTGACATGGAAGGAGAATTGATCAGTGCACTGGAAGAGATTGACAGACTAAGAATCAAGAACAGAAAGCAAAGACAATTGTTGATACAGTTCAAGAAAGACAGTAAAGAACCTGATGAAGACCTTGTCCTACTAAAAGTAGAATTGGAAGTGGAAAAGAAAATTGAAGGGATTCTGAAACAACAACTATAAAAAAAGAAGGCAAGATGTGAAGCATTAGAACAAAAAGTAGTGAAAACGAGGAAAGAAATGGAGAAGTTTCAAGCCTTGTATAATCAGAATCTGTCAAGTATCAAAGCTTCAGAAAGATTGGCCACCATTCTGAATTAGCAAAGGAATCCAAAGATGAAAACTGGCTTGGGGTATGAAGAGGGATCAAGCAGTGGTAAGCCAAGAAATGAAGAACCCATCAAATTTGTCAAAAGTACAACTAATGACAACAACAATCCTGCAGAAACAAAGGAAGACAATCAACTGCCCAGGTCAAGTAAGGAAAAAGATACCAGATCTGAATCTGTAGAAAAAAGAAGTAATGTGCTCACTGTTGGACGACGTCATCAGTCTGGAAGAAATTGATTTGCTCAAAGAAGACAACCATTTTCCAGGTACAAAGAATTCTTTTATGGCTATTGTTTCTACTGTGCTAACTTTGATCACAAAGATGTAAATTGTTCCTTAAGACTTAGACATGAGAAATTAAGATTTCAAAGAAATAAATACTTTCCACAACAAAGAATGATGCAGCAGAGTAGCAAACCTTCACTGATTGCCAACTGCCAAATTAAGTCCAGGGACATGCAACTAAAGAGGTCAAGAAATAATCAACAATCAATGAGTAGACAACGCTGCACCAATAAGTTTGACCTGTTGAACAATGAGATTGAATGCTACATCTGTCATAACTATGGACACAATTATATTGACTTCCATTTAAGGGAATATGAACCAGATTCGAAATATCCTGCTGAAAATGTCAAGTTTTGGAAGAAGGAAAGTGACAAGTGTGGATTAGTGTTGTCCGCTAAAAAAAAAACGAAACCTTGGTATATAGATAGTGGATGCTCCAAACACATGATGGGAGACAAGGGCAATTTTCTATCTCTAAGTGAAAGAAAATTAGGAAACGTAACCTTTGGAAATGATGCTCCAGGGAAAATAAAGGGCAAAGGGATGGTGAGCTTAAGTAATGGAAAAGGAAAATCCCAAGATGTTCTACTTGTGGATGGGATGAAACATAATCTGCTCAGTGTAAGTCAAATGTGTGATAGAGGATGCGAAGTGTTGTTCATGTCCAAGGACCGTAAGATAAACTCTGTAAACTCAGGACAAGTGGTGGCCAAAGGCATAAGGATAGAAAATAATGTCTATGTGCTGAAAGAAAATAGAGAAGAATGTCATCTAAGAAAACATGATGAAATCTAGTTATGACATAGGAGACTTGGACATATAAACTTTGACCACTTAATCAAACTCAAAAACCTCGAGGCAACAAAGGATCTTTTGAGAATATCAAAGCCCCAAGATTCAATGTGTAAACCCTGTCAAGTAGGGAAGCAAAACAGAACACATTTTAAGTCCAAGAGCTTTACTTCAACAGAGAAACCACTCCAACTAGTTCATATGGATTTATGTGGACCATCAAGATAGGAAGGCACAGGGAAAGAAAACTACTTGATGCTAATTATCGATGATTACTCCAGACTTACTTGGGTTTCCTTTCTCAAAGAAAAAGTTGAAGCATTTGAGAAGTTTAAAATATTTAAGGCTTTAAGAGAGACTCAAACAGGCAAGAGGTTAAAGGCAGTAATATCAGATCGGGGAGGAGAGTTTATGTCAAGAGACTTCAAGGAATTCTGCGATGAACATGGGATCAAGAGAGAATACACAATCCCAAGAACTCCACAACAAAGTGGAGTTGTTGAGAGGCAAAACAGAATAGTGCAGGAAATGGCCAGGTCAATGATGAATGAGAAGAACATTGGTCAAACCTATTGGGTAGAAGCAATACACACAACAGTCCATGTGCTTAAAAAATCCCACCTCAGACCACAAAGTGACAAGACACCTTATGAATTATGGTTTGGAAGACCTGCCTCAATCAAACACTTTAGAGTCTTTGGGAGTAAATGCTACATAAAGAATAATGATGAGAACCTCAGCAAATATGATGACAGGGCTGATGAAGGTATCTTCTTAGGGTATGTTACAAACAATAAAGGATATAGATGCTATAATAAGAGGCTGCATAAAATGATTGACTGTATTGATGTAAGAATTGATGAAGGAATCCCAACAAGAGAGGTATACAGTAATGAGTCTTCTACAGAAGACACAGCTAAAGATGAAGATGAATAGGTCCAAGAATCAGAAAATGAAGACTATGAATTAGATGAAGACTCAAACACTCAGTCAGACTCAAATCAACATTCAACTACAAATTCCTCCTCCACAATCATTCAAAAGAATCATCCTACAATTCAGATAATTGGAGAAAAAGACAAAGGTGTACAAACCAGGAGAAATCTAATCAAAACCACTGAACAATCTCATACATCTCTCATATCCATGCTGGAACCCAAGAATTTCAATGAAGCCAACAAAGATGATCACTGGGTTAAAGCAATGAATGATGAACTTGATCAGATTGATAAAAACAATATGTGGGAGATGGTTCAAAGACCTGAAGGCAAAAATGTCATTGGCTCCAAATGGATCTTTAAGAATAAGTTGAATGAGCAAGGACAAGTTATCAGGAACAAAGAAAGGTTAGTATGTTAAGGCTATGCTCAGATAGAAGGACTGGATTTTGGTGAAACATTTGCACCCGTAGCAAGATTAGAGGCTACCAGAATGCTTCTTTCCTATGCTTGTCATAAAAGGTTTAAAGTCTACCAAATGGATGTCACGTCAGCCTTTCTAAATGGAGATTTAAGTGAAGAAGTCTATATGGAACGACCAGAGGGTTTCAAACTCTCTGATAACCCTGACTTAGTATGCAAGCTGAAGAAAGATTTATATGGTTTAAAACAGGCCCCTTGAGCCTGGTATCACAGACTGGATATGTATCTCAAAGACAAAGGGTTCAAGAGAGGAACAATTGACAACAATCTGTATATTAAAACAGAGGACAATAATTTTCTCACTGTACTGCTCTATGCATATGAAATCATCTTTGTATGTAATAAGGATTCATTAGTACAATGGTTTGCTTCTGTCATGGAGTCTGAATTTGAAATGTCTATGATATGAGAACTGTCATTTTTTCTTGGTTTGCAAATTACTCAGACGCCCGAAGGGATGTTCATTTCTCAAGAAAAATATCTAAGAGAAATACTGAAAAGGTTTCAAATGGAAGATTCTAAACCTGTGGGTACACCTATGGTAACTGGATGTAAATTAAGCAAGGATGATGATTCACCTAATGTTGATCAAAGCTCATATCGATCAATGATAGGAAGCCTATTGTACATCACAACATCTCACCCAGACATAATGCATGCTATAGGAATGGTAGGAAGATATCAGGCTACACCTAAATAGAGTCATTTGCAAGCGGTCAAAAGGATATTCAGGTATTTGAAAGGAACAATGACTTATGGTCTATGGTATCCTAGAAATCAAAATTTCCAGTTAACTGCTTATCCAGATGCAGATTGGGCAAACTGTGTTGATGAGAGAAAAAGCACCACTGGAGGAGCATTCTTTCTAGGTGACTCACTAGTTGCATGGCTTAGTTAAAAGCAAGGATCCATTTCATTATCCACTACAGAGGAAAAATACATTGCTGCTGCTACTTGCTGCACACAAATTTTATGGATGATACAAACTCTTGCAGATCTGAAGGTAACTTACACTGATCCCATTCCAATTCACTGTGATAACACCAGTGCCATTAGTGTCTCCAAGAATCCTGTACTTCATTCCAAGACTAAGCATATTCCAATAAAGTACCATTTTCTCAGAGAACAAGTTACAAACATAATTGTTCCACTGAATTATATACCTTCTATAGAATAGATTGTAGATATATTTAAAAAACCATTAGCAACAACCCCTTTTGGATATCTTCGTCAAAAGTTGGGGGTTATAATTTCTTGTGTCTAATCTGTCACCTGGTCAGGGGAGTACCTATTGAATATCTGGTGTATTTCCAATATGATCATAATTGACAGGGGGAGTATGTACTACAACAGCTCAGGGGGAGCATGTTTCTTCTTTGACATTGATGTCAACGAGGGAGAAAAGAGTCCAGGGAGAGTCCGAATGCATGTGGGTGCTCATGTTGCCATCAATGCCAAAGGGGGAGATTGTTGGCAAATATTTAACAGATAGCGAACATATAGCGAATTCTTGTAATTGATGGCAAGTACAACAATGAAGATGGCATGAGTACATAAAGTATGTAATAGATGGGCAGTATAAGAAGTCGCTACAAAGAAGATTCGAATAATATCAGAAGAGATAGTGTAGAGGATTGTTGGCAGATCATCGATGGCAAGATCAGAGTAAGCAGAACAAATTAAGCTCAGGAGGAGAAGCAACATTTTTGATCATTGGATCCCATTTACAATTCCCGATGACTGTCAGATCAAGTGTTGTTCTAGACCGTTGATCCAGCTCCATCTCAGAGCTTCATGACTTGCGACTTGGAGAGGCAAGAAACATGACCATCGAAATCGCTATATGCGAAATCGCGATTTAATCACAGCTGTTAAATTAAGATCAGATCTGGACCGTCGAATCATAGGACAAGTCGTTGACTTGGAGTCAATGGAGCATGGTGTGGAAACTCACAAGATGCGAGATTGCGATAAGATCTGGACCGTCGGATCTATGGAGATTTCAATTGTTGATCAGATTCGATGAAGTTTATAAACTTGCATGCCTTTTGGCACAGCCTATGGTCACCACTGGTGGTCACGAGAAGGGAAGGAGTCAGTTCAGATAAGCTCCATTTTTGGGTTTCAGGGATCGTGGCTTGGAGAGTCGAGATGCCTCATCTCCAGATTCACGAAATGTGAAATCACGAAAGCGATTTATGCATAAGCGCTTGGTCATAGCCATGGTCATATAAATGAAGGAGACAGTGCAAAAATACTCTATTTCGGAGTTTTGGAACTCATGACATGGAGACTCAATATGTCTCATCACAGAAAGTTTATAAACTTGCGCACCTTTTGGCACAACCTATGGTCACCTATGTGGTCACGAGAAGGGAAGGATTCAGTTCATATAAGCTCCATTTCAGGGTTTCAGGGATCGCGACTTGGAGAGTCAAGATGCCTCATCTCTAGATTCACGAAATGTGAAATCACAAAAGTGATTTATGCATAAGCACTTGGTCATAGCCATGGTCATATAAAGGAAGGAGCCAGTGTAGAAAAACTCCGTTTCGGAGTTTCGGAACTCGCGACATGGAGACTCAAGATGTCTCATCGCCGAATCCATGAACTACGAAAGTGTGAAACGGGTAAATAACACAAGAATCCTTCAGAGTTAATCCAATGATGCAGGTGAATCTAAGCATAATCAGAGGGCTACTGCTGCACATCACAGTGTAACTGCCAGAAACCATTGATGGTTTCTACCAGAGGACTCGAAGACACTTCAGGGTGATTGACAGAGGAGATGAAGAGTCTCTGGGAATCTTCAAGAGGGATGAAGATGCTCGTGGAGGCAATTGAAAAATGGATGAGCATTAAATCTTCTAACTGGAACAGAGAAGGTGAGCTCGACTTTCATAGAGAAAACAAAGAGTCTCAACTGCCAGAGAGGCTGAGGAATCTTAGCATAACATACAACAATGTTGAACGAGTGGAAAAATGGCCAGAGAAGTTGAAGAGTCATGATGATGATCAGAGAGAGCACTCAAGTTGTGGAGCATATCGGTGTGAGTATGCAGAGGCATTGTGTGCATTGCATGCACAAGGTGCACAAAATCTATAAATACACAGGACAGAGATGAGATGCGGTGGTTGTTGTTGCTGGAATTGCTGTGGATGTTGTTGTTGAAGGTGATGGATGCATGAAGAAGGATCAGAATGCAGCAGCTAAAAAGAATAGAAGAAGAACTGTGCAATGAATGGACATGGTGCACAGAGCATAAAAGAAGAAGATCAAAATGGGCAGCGGATGCATGCTGGAAGACAACGAGGAGGTTTGAGTAGCAAAATCTTGCAGAATAGTGATGAGACTGGTAAGCTGTTATTGAACACTATATCATTGTAATAGGTTTTAGTATTTCATATTCATAATCCAGGGAGGTTGGGAGGTGCTAGGGAGGACTGGTGTCCTCACAGGTTCAAGTGGGGGCTTGAACACAGGGAGTTGGTGCTTCCTTCTAGTTGGTGCTAGAGAAACCAGGGAGTTGGTGCTTCCTTCTAGTGGGTGCTAGAGAAAGACAGAGAGTTGGTGCTCTCAGCAAGTTGTAGCTTGCAAAACAGAGGTTGTAGCCTCACAATGAGTTGGTGCTCAAATGTATGATAATGTAAATAATGTAAATAATACTTATCATATAAAGAAGAAGAGGTTTTTACCCTGTATGGGTTTCCTTGGGAAATGTTTGTCTCTGTGTCTCATATATGTGACTGATGCTGAATGTGCCATTGTTCATTTCCTTGTATTATTGTGATCATCATTGAGTGCCTTGTAAATATTTTAAAAGAAGCATAATTGTTTAAGCATGGTGACAACTGATTCACCCCCCTCTCAGTTGTCCAACATACCTATGGTTAAACCATCGCAAAACTGTTGATCCGACGATGATCAATAGGATCACCGGGCTTATCATGTAGGGCCCTGATCCCCATGACTACTACCCTGGAAAGACCGCTGACCATGCTCTTTCACCGAAGATTAAAGAAGCTTATGGCAATGTTGAGAAGGGCGCGCGAGGCTACAAGGTAGCCTCTATAGAAAGTGGTGCAGTGCACCTCGCATGTCAACTGATTGCAGGAAAGTTGGTATGTAAGAACAAACTAACACAATTATCAAGCTTCGTAGTTGACCTCGTAGGAAAATGCACATAGGGACTAAAATGAATTGGGTGAAGTACTTGGTAAACCAGCTAGAGATTGACTGTAGATAAGCCTAGGATCAGGGGCATGAATTCCATTTTAGTTGGCTTCTAATACTAATCGCTTTTTTTTCATGGGATCTACTAGAAGGTGCAACCTTCCCGGACCTTGACCCTTTTTATCCCTTAGCCGCGAAGTTCAGTACCCTATGGTACTCGAACGATATGAACAAGAAATGGAAATCAAATGCCATTTTTCATAGGTATTATAACCAAATGAAAGCATCCATAGGGGGTGAACCTCGCATAACCCCAAACAATTTACAAAGGTTCCGACCTCCGATAAAGTTCAACGCAGACCGCCACTTTATATACCTAACTCCATGCACTGATGAGCACCAGGAACAACTTCATTCCTATTATAAGATGACAAAAGAAGACCTGGAGGAAATCACTAAGGAATGGTTGGTGGACCTCCTTGTTGTAGCAGATCCAACAGATATTTCAGACATCAATAGACCAGAAGTTGTGCAGGACACACCTGGGCCCAGTAAGGCAAGGAAAACAAAGAAGACAAAGAAAGATGAAGAAATCCAGGACGTTGATAGTAGATCTATAAGGACGGGTTCCATTACACCAGATCAAGGAGGCAATGAAGAAGACTTAGAAGAGGTTGAAAAAAACCCAGAAGATGAAGTAAAGAAAATAAAGGGTTCACCTTCAGAACCTTCCTCCCGAGAGAAATCAAAAGCACCCGTGACTAAACTGGCGACCACACTCACCCCAGATGACTTCATTTTTCTCCTCACAACTATGAACGAAGCTATCGAAAAGATAATAGAAAAGCAACAAATGAAGAAAGAGGCAATGTACAACACAATTGAAATTGAGCTCCAAGGAGTGCAACAAGCACTTCAATCTAGCCGCATAGTCTCTACTGCGCTCCTACTAGAAGAAACAATAGAAGAGGGCGATGAACCAGTCCAACTCCGCAAGATTTCTGCCATAGTCAAAGTATGTCTACGAAAAGAAGAAGACGCAACAACGCAGGCCACCAAGGCCCTAAATCAAGCACATGAGTAAATCATAGTGCAACATTGAGCTGTGCAACAAGAGAAGGATGCCATCCAAGTGAAATTTGAAGAAGACAGAGAAAAAATACAAAGAGAGAAGGAGAAACAGTTCGCGAAGCAGATTGGGATTGAAGAAGCAGTTAATAGAGAATTTCGCTCTGTGAATGGATTAGAGAAGAAGGCAGAGGAACCCTTAGAACGCCAAGTGATGAAGCTTGCTGAAGTTATTCATCAACTTCAACAAAGAGTCGTGGACTTAGAGCTTTGGACGATCCCAAGTACCCCACAAGAAGAGCATGATGAATGAGAAATAATTACCTAGAGTACAGTAGAAAGGATTAAAGAACTCACTAAGGAATGCAAACAATTAAGTAGCAGAAGTGAGTAGATACATGAGAACCTAACCGAGAGCCTAGAATTGCATAAATTGGAATCGCAGCTCTAGGAGGCAAAGTACCAAGCCGAGAAGCTACAGGTGCAACTGAAGGCCCTATCAACTATAGAGAAAATGAAGTGATCCCACGAACAACGTGTCGCATAGCAACAGATCCATATGATCTAGAGAAAGGTAATGGAAGTGACTTAGCAACTTCAACCTTTGCAGGATAAGGCATGTCAGCTATTTTTAGAAATTGAGAACCAATGAACAGAGCTAGAACAGGTTGTAAATACAGCAGAATAATGCCTAGAGGGATCAATCAGTAACACACTCATCTAGTTCACCGAGCAAGAGGTAGTAGAAAAGAAGCAGGTCAAAGCAGCTCGAGCCAAACTCAAGGCCTTCAAAGCAGAATTGGTTAGACCTGAGTGAATCAGGACGAGTCACATGTGAGTGTTGGAGGCTTGTTGGCCCTTGACCAAGTTTTGAGGAACACTTGGTCATATTTGACCGTTTTTGGAACTTCCACATCTAGTCAAAGAAGGACCGCCAAGCAAAGAATCTTGGTCCACTTTTGGGCCCTATTAGGGTTTTTGGGTTAATGTAATGGGAAAGGGATGTCGGCCCGTGGGTTTACCCACGCTTAGGCCCATTTTTGTAATCTAAAAATAGATACTTAGGAAATGTAAGTAGAAGACATTAGTACATCTATGTGATGGCTTAGTGCTAGTAACTAGATCTATGTGATTGGATGCATATTGTAAGTGCTCTGTGCATGATTGTAAGAAGCTTGCAGGGCTAAGTGCAAGTTATTGTAACAGGCTTTGTGCTGAAGTGCAAGGAAGAAGGATCTGGCGAGCTGTGCAAATTATCTGTCCCATGCTAAGTAAGGATTGTTTAAGCTTTGTGCTATAACTTCTTGATTGAGATAATAAAGAAGAAGATTTTGTGGATGTAGCCCCAGGGTGGGGGTGAACCATGGTAACTCTGTGTGTTGTGCTTTGTGCCTCGACCTGATGTGTTTGTTTCTCCCCTTGCTAAATGCTTTGATCTATTTAGATAGATCTAGTTATGCTTATGAGATATGAATGAATGTTAGATATGATATATAAGATTCTTAGTGCTTGATCTATCGAATCTAATCTATCTTGCTGTGGGTAAGTGCTGAATTATCTTAGATCTAAGTATATACTACGTTGCTCCGTGCTATTTGCAAAGTAAGATAAGGGTTAATTCTAGGTGAACTATTGATGTTGAGTGATTTGTTAAGTGTGTAATCACAGATCTGTGTCCCAGCTAAGGTTGCAGACACCTTAGTCTTGCAACCACCCCTACCTCTACCTCGGGTGAGACTTCATCTACTTCACAGGTGTTGCCGAAAGGGTTAGTAGTTAGGGTTTTTTTGGTGCACTCATGAGCGTTGAACCATGGGTCTGCCCCTGTGCGGAAACCAACCCACACATCCGCTTGTCAATTTATTATCATAAGCTATTTGTAAGGCACCAGAAACTGTGCATGGTCTATAAAATCTCAGCCACCCCATACGTCTGCTTGTCAATTTGTATATCGCAGAACTGTATGTGCTATTTGTAGAACACAAAATAATAGAGGCCTATTTTTTGACCCCTCCCGCCCGAGAACCCACAAGTATGGAATGCGATATCGATACATGGTCTATAAAATCTGATGTCCATCCTTTATAAAGGTACATATTCAGTTTTTCCTCGTTTCTACACACACTGATATGGTAACCAAAGAGTTGGTGTTGCACATGAATTATTAAATATGCACTGGGAGTCAGACGAAGCCCTTTGCTTTGCTTAGGAAATTTTGAGCCTACCAGCCCGAGAACCCAATTTCTATATGGAAGAAATCGGCCCAATGTACAGCCCACAAGTCCGCGATCCAAATAAGTGCCTAAGTATGGAATAAGGGATCTGTGCATATTTGGTATGTATTGCTTGTTTCTGGGCACCCGCCAGCCCTGGAGTAGAATGCTGATCCGGCCAACCTGCAAATCCTCTTGTCAATTTATTATCATAAGCTATTTCTAAGGCACCGAACAATAGAGCCCCATTTTTTTATCCCACCAGCCTGAGAACCCACGATCCATAAACTGTGGATGGTCTATAAAATGTTAGCCACCCCACAAGTTCACTTGTCGATTTGTATATCGCAGAACTATGTGTGCTATTTGTAGAACACCGAATGATAGAGGCCTTTTTTTGAGCCCGCCCGCCTTTTTTTGGAATGCCATATCTGTACATGCTCTATAAAATCTCATGTCCATACTTTATGAAGGTACATTTTTAGTTTTTCTTCGTTTCTACACATACTGATCTGGTAACCACAGAGTTGGTGTTGCACATGAATGCAGTTTCAACATTGGACACTCAACACTTTCACCATGCACTTTCAGACTTGGCCATTCCTTCCTTGATTGCTCTTCACCGTGCCAGTCACCTTTGAACATGTGCATAATAAGAAATAGTGTTTTTATATATATATATGTCTTCTTTCTAAATCTTTAATGCTAACAGGTCATCGTGCAGGCACCATCTAAGCTATCATTGATGCGTGCAAGGCTCGAGAAGTTCTTCCATCAATGCAACTTTTGCGAAGGATTTTCTTATCCCTTCCCACTCTTAATTTCAAATTCCATAGAATGTCATTCGCATGCCGCTAGCTTGGTTCGTTCAAGAAACCTCCAATCCTTAAATGTTCTTAGCCGTAACCACCACCTTTGCACTTCTAAGTATGCAATAATTAAGCTTTACTTCTAACAGGTCACCATACAACACGCATAGATATTGTCTTTAATGATGAGATTTTCCATTCACACGCATTGAAGCAATGTTTCCAAGGGGTTATATTGTCCCCTCCATTTCTTCATTTCAAGCAACGTCTGGAGTAAACCAACATTTCCATAAACTACTGGAAGTAGCTCCACAACAGTTCTGTAGAGATATAGTGAACATCTTCCTCACGAGCTTCCCATGCAGAAGAAGGGAAAAATAATTGTAGGGGAGGCAGAGCAACCCAAAATTTACAGTGAAAACATGGATCTTGACACTGATCTGGAAATCATATTCTGCAACCTTGATCAGCCCGGAGATGAAATTAAGCATGCCTACTCAATGGACATGGTTGATAACAAAATTTTTGATGAAGATGAATCCTTCATATTCTAGAGTGATTTTTTTGAAACCGAATAAAAAAAATATTCATTGAAAAAATAGATGTAAAAAATAAGAAAAGAAAACATCCTTTACAACTTCACCTTGCCAATATGTAGCCGTCCAAAATATTTCAACTTCACATGGCAACCAAAGATTCTCTTCATGATTCTGTTGGAGTCATTGAAGCCGAAAATGCTAGACTAACGAACCAGATTAAGGAATTAGAGGAAGCTTTGTTTCCTATGCCATTGCTTGGTAGTTCTTTGGAAATAGTCATGCCTGTGACTGCGTGCACCACTGTAACAAATCTAAAAGAGTCCTCTAGCTTCCTTGCATCCTATAGAGGATATGTGGAGAAAAATATCAACAAAATAATGGAACTAATTACTAAGGCCTGGGAAACATCATAGAATATGGATTTCTTGGGGAGTAGGGCACATAACTTGCTCCTACTTCTGCAGATGGATTTAAAAAATGAAGAAACTTTCTATGTGCACATGGTCATATCTTTTGCCTTTCATGTCAACAACATGCCAGAGATGAGAACAAGACAACGTGATCTCCTATCCAATAAATGGCTCACTCAATTAGAAGCATGCTGGAAAGAGAAAGTGAAGACCCTGTATCTCATCGTCCAATCATGTGAGCAAGCAATATCAAAGAAAGAAACATTATTCACAAAGCTCACCAAAATAGACTTAGAAAGAAATACAAATGGCTTCCAGGACCCCAACTTAATCCTCAACTCACTGGCGTTAACCAAGCAAGCCTTCGATAAACAAGTTGATAATTTGAAGGCCTTGTCTTTAGAAATTTTTTACGAGATTCTTGAATATCATAACGAAGAGGTGGACAACTGGCTAGTCCGGTATTTGGTATAGAATGGAGAGATTCATGAAGCTCTGTGTAAACTTTCAATTGATCTAAGCAAATTAGAAAATGAAGTTTTCATCATTAAAATATGCAATGACATCAACGTCGCCCCCCTTGAGAAGCTATATTGAAGAGAACTTGAAGTGGGTCACTGACAAAATCCAACAGGGAAATGCATAAGTCCTCTATTTATCAATCCAGATATTCAAGCGGGCCGCCCACAAAAACCAACAGGGAAAGGCATGACCAAGAAAACACCAAAATTACTTATACATACCATCCCTGTAAGTGTATAGTGATAGTCCTTTCTTTATCAATCCAGTTATGTCAACTTTTTTGAGTAGAAATCTATAGCGAAAAACTGATCTTCCCATTTCTACTTTTTAGGTATTACATTCTACCATGTCCAACTTCTTTCCACAGTCCTATTTCTTGTACATTTTTCTGTTATGGTTCGCGGGAGCCCCAATCCCAGTCTATATGACAAATGCATTTACATTTCCAGGGATCTGTAACAAACTATTATTTTTTTCATATATTCCAAATAAAACTATTCTTTGTCTCCTTATATATTTATGTGTTCCTAGATTTTTATCTTCAGCTATGCTAAATGTGAATTCATTCTGTTTATTTTATCTCAACTCTCTTTTTTTCCTATGCATATTTTCTCTGGCCTGGTCATTTTAAAAATAAAGTATGACATAAATCACTCACTCAAATTTGAGATATCATATTTCACACACACACACACACACACACACACATATGTTTCTTTAAATTTCCAGGAATATGTAACACGTTTCATTATTTTTTATATAAATGTCATAAAATTGTGTTCACTACTTTTTTTGTACTCAAACATATAGAGAGTATGTCATTTCTTGCATCTTTACCACCTGTCCTTCATACTTTTTCCACAAAGGACCTTCAAATTAAAATAGTCCGCAAGTCCGCTTGTCAATTTGTATATCATGGAACCGTGGGTGCTCTTTGTAGGCCATGGAACAACATACACCCAATTCTCATCCCACCAACTCGACAACCTGCGATCCAAAAACTTCCTAAGTATGGAATCAAGGCTCCGTGCAAGTATGGAATGAGGTCTCCGTGTATTCTCTATAAAATCTCATCCCCATACTTTATAAAATTACATATTTCGTATGTATAAAACTAAATATCTACTTTAAAAAATTGCGTATTTGCTATGTATAATTTATGCTCTCCAGGAACCTATAATTTGATACATTTCTATTTCTTGTATCCACGAGCCCCTGTTTTAAAGAAAAATAATTTGGGAATTCTATTTATTTGGTCCTTTTGTCCACCGCCCTATGTAAAGAAAACTAATTCGCGAATGCTAAAATTTTGGGACACGACCCCTTAAAATTCAAATACTCCGCAGGTCCCATTGTCAATTTGTATATCATGGAACTCTCGGTGCTATTTGTAGGACATGGAACAACAAAAGGCCGATTTTAAGGTCCCCAACCTGAGAACCCACGATCAAAAAATTGGCTAAGTATGGAATGAGGGTTCCGTCCATGCTCTAATTTGGGAACGCTAGTTTTTTTTCTTCTTTTATTTGTTTCTAGATTTTTATCTTTAGCTATGTTGAATGTGAAGTCATTTTGTTTATTTGATCTCAAATCTCTTTTTTTTGATGCATATTTTCTCCTACCTGGTCATTTTCAAAATTAAGTATGACATAAATCACTCACTCAAATTTGAGATATCATATTTCATATATATATATGTTTCTTTAAATTTCCAGGAATATGTAACACATTTTATTATTATTTTATATAAATGTCATAAAATTGTGTTCACTACTATCTTTCTACTCAAACATATAGAGAGTATGTCATTTCTTGCATCTTTACCACATGTCCTTCATACTGTTTGCCACAAAGGCCCTTCAAATTAAAATTGTCCACAAGCCCGCTTGTCAATTTGTATATCATGTAACTCTGGCTGCTCTTTGTAGGCCATGGAACAACAAAGGCCCAATTTCCAGCCCGCTAGCCTGAGAAGCCACGATCCAAAAACTGCCTAAGTATGGAATCAGGCCTCCGTGCAAATATGGAATCAGGGCTCCGTCCTTGCTCTATAAAATCTCATCCCCATACTTTATAAAAGTGCATATTTCGTATGTATAAAAGTAAATATATACTTTAAAAATTAAGTAAATTATGAACCTATAATTTCTTTAATTTCAATTTCTTGTGTCGAGGAGCCCCTGTTTTAAAGAAAACTAATTTGGGAATGCTATTTATTTGGTCCTTTTGTCGACTTCCCTATGTAACAAACATTGGTACTATATTTTTTGTCCTGCGTATGTAAAACCTATGTAAAGAAAACTAATTCACGAATGCTAAAATTTTTGGACACGAGCCCCTTAAAATTCAAAAATTTCGCAAGTCCGATTGTCAATTTGTATATCGCGGAACTGTTGGTGCTAATTGTAGGACACAGAACAAAAAAATCCCTATTTTCAGGTCCCCAACCCGAAAACCTGTGATCCAAAAACTGGTTAAATCGAGAACCCACTCTTTTAAAGAAAACTAATTCGGGAATGCTATTTTTTTCATACTTTTGTCCACCAGCCTATGTAATAGATGTCAGTACTATTTTTTTTGTTTTTTTGTCCACCGGCATATGTAAAAAGGAAAATTAATTATAAATGATTTTATTCATAGAATGATAAGTTATTGAGTTTATTATTTCAATTTCATTATTCGACACGAGTCCCTTCAAATTCAAATAGTCCCCAAGTCTGATTGTCAATTTGTATAACACAGAACTCTAGGTGCTATTTGTAGGCCACAGAACAACAAAAGCCCAATTTTCAGCTCAGCATACCGACAACCCACGATCTGCAAATTCAAATAGTCCGAAAAACAACTTGTCAATTTGTATATCGCGGAACTCTCGGTGCTATTTGCAGGGCACAAAACAACATAAGCCCAATTTTCAGCCTGCAACCCCGACAACCCTGACAATTTTCAGCTCTATATATCTACTTACATATTTGATTTTTGTAGGCCACGAAACAACAAAATCCCATTTTTCAGCTCGACAACCCGAGAACCTGTGATCCAAAAATTCAAATAGTCCACAAGACCACTTATCAATTTGTATATCGTGGAACTCTCGGTGCTATTTGTAGGCCACAAAACAACAGAAGCCCAATTTTCATCCCAACACCTTAACAACCCAGAATGAAGCTTCCATGCATGCTCTATATATCTACTTAATCAAATTACATATTTGATATGTATAATTTCTCCTCTCCAAAAAGCTATCATTTCATATATTTCAATTTCTTCTGTCCAGGAGCCTTTGTTTTAAAGAAAACTAATTTAGTATTGCTATTTTTTTATGCTTTTGTCCACCAACCTATGTTACAAACGTTGGCCCTTAAATCTCAAATAGTCCACAAGTCCCATTGTCAATTTGTATGTTGATGTTATCCACAATTTTGGTCATCGTGATGATGTCATGGTGATGTTATGATGATGGAAAATCAAGCTCTTCACTAAGAATACTTTCCTGAGAAAAGTTACAGTTGTCTTCTTCCAGAAATCACACTTTTAAAGATGTTCGCAGGCTACCTATATATTCACCTGCGAGAATGCCTGATTCTCGCAGGCTGTATTAAGCTGGGGTGCGAACCTCTCATACTGTACTCATTGTTAGGGTGCGAACATGTTCTTAAAGAGGAAAAAGATAAAAATCTCGAACCTTCTAGAAGGGAATCTTCTAGAAGGGTGAGTTGGATTTCGAATGGTTATTCAGGTGCTAGCATTCCAGATATCTTGGGATCATTCCCTATCCAAGTAACTAATCTATCTTCTCCTATATATTGAGGAGATTGCTCATGGAAAGGGTTAAGTTAAGCAAGCTAGCAAGAGATTGATTGGAGAATTAGTGCAAGACTGTATGGAGGACTGATGCTACAGCAGCTAGAGACGACAACAAGGTCATCACAAGTGGTTGATTTTCTTCATGCATGAGCAAGTGTGTGTGTCAGAGATAGGAGCCATCGAAAGGAGATATACAACATCAAGGCTCAAGTTGTAAGTTTCACTTTCAATTAATTCAATACAATAATATGTCCCTTTCCCATAAAGATGATGTCTTTTTATTACATAACTCCTTGATCATATGTATAGACTAGCTATTGAATATATTAATCTGCCTTTACTTCGATTGGTTTGTACTATTGTGATCTGAACGGTGCAAGAGCATTGGAGAGAAGCTTGGAACAACAGAGATATAAGGAAAGCGTTCATAAAGTATGTCCATAATCCTTACCTCTTAGTTCATTCAATAGGCTAGGTCTAGGGAAAGTGTATTATTCTGTCCTGTTTTGTTCTAGATTCAGGTGGATCTAGGGAGATCGGTTTGTGTCCACACTCACGGATTTATCCTGAAACAGTCGCGGAACTTTGGGTGCTATTTGTAGTACACAGAACAACACAAGCCCAATTTTCAGCATGGCATCCCGCTAGTCCCCATGCTCTTTATATCTACTTAATCAAATTACATATTTGGTATTTGTAATTTATGTTGATGCTAGTTTTTTTGTAACATATGTACACCCTTAAATTTCAAATAGTCCACAATTCCAATTGTCAATTTGTATGTCACATAACTCTGGGTGCTATTTGTAGGGCACGAAACAACAGAGCCCAATTTTTAGCACGCCAGCCCGAGAACCTGCGATCCAAAAAAATGCCAAGTATGGAACCTCTTTCCCATACTTTATAAAATTTCATATTTCGTATCTATAAAAGTAAATATCTACTTTATAAAATTACAAATTTCATATCTATAATTTATGTTGTCCAGGAACCTATAACTTGATAAATTTCAATTTATTTTGTATCCACCACCCCTTGTTTTAAAGAAAACTAATTCACAAATGCTAATTCTTTTGTGTTTCCATGTACTTCAACTTCCTCCCCACGTGTCTGTACTCGGCCACATTTATTCCCATTCCAACCTAGCGGGCACTATGCTTCCATGCAACACTTGTTATTTGTAAGAATGGATAGACATTCACCACTCTCCCCAAGGTAATTGAGGTTAACTCCCTTCCATTCATTTAGTTGAGGGAGTTTTTAAGAGTAATAACATTTGTAACGCATTAGTGAGTCAATAATTTAATCATTTTATTTGTTTAGGTTTTCTTCATATATTTTTATCTTCATTGATAAATCTAATATTTTTAATATATATTACTAATATTGTATGTTGAAAAGAGTATCTACGTTTTTATATTTTTAAAAAAATTGTTTTATTGTGTTTTTTTATTCATAAATTTATTATTTACATTTTAATATATTTTATGTACAAATTATATAACAAAATTAATTATTAACTAACATATCTCCAAAGTGGGGAAAGGAGATGTCAAAATGAATTGAGATGGTTATGTAGGTGATTTTGTTTAGATAGTCCATGGTTAACGAATAGAGGATCTAGAGGATCCATAGAATAAGGTATGTTATCACATAGATTTTCAAGGGTCAATAAAATCTTTAGTTTGATTTTGAGTCATAGTTTTACCTTAGGTTATAGGTTTTATGTCCCTTTCCCATAGCCATTTTTCATTTTTTGGTATGAATAAGTTATGATTAGTTTGGTTTTGGTCTAAAAAGTCATTGAGTCACATCTTTTAAAAATTCGTCATCATTACTCTGACATGTTACTTTCTCCATGTTGTACGCTAACATATCCTCTTGTCACTTTGCTCGTTAAAATTTCAAATCTAGTCTGAGCTGTACACTGCCAACTCACTAGGAGAGTTCACAGCACTTTCAAAGTACATATTTCATTTATAGTCATCATTGCTCTTAAAGGGTCACGTCAATTGGAGATCTCCTTGATTTCAGAGTTGATTTTTTAATCAATATCTAGGGATTATTGTTATGAATGTTTTAACTATTTTCTCCAAGTGTGCAAAGAATCCTCTAGCTTGGCGCTGCGAATTGGTGTTACTAATGGGCACTGTGCACTTCACTGCGAACTGGTTGCAGGGGATGAGTTGGCGATTAGACCACTTATAGGCACTCCTTTGAAAATATGAAGATATCAACCTTCAACTCCAGGCTACCAGGTACTCTATGAGATTTTCCACCTTGTTTTATGTTCTGGAAAGGGGTTAATGGGTGTTCCTCTTTGTGGCATTGAGAACTGATGAATGGAACTACGAACTATCTCACCGATCTGTAAATAAGCTCAAGAACCCTCTCCTCGTGCTCTGTATCTTATCCATTGAATCATAAGCATCCCTGGGCCTGGGTTACCTTATCTATTAATCCTTTGCCTTTGCATCGCTAATCCCACACAAATTTTCCAAAACCCTTTCCCTAACGTTGCAAACTCTGTGCAGTCAGCCAACGTTGCGAACTCTCTGTTCCAGTACTCTTTGCAAAGTAGTATTTCACCAATTCATCAGTTGTTCACACTCCATTTTGATCTGATTACGAAGTTAAACCCAATGTTAGCCAATTTGAGTCTTAATTAGAAGCATTGTCACTATGAGAAGTCTGTTTGGCCCTTTCTCATTTTTTCCAATGGTCATTTCCCCTACTTCTCTATTTTCACCTGTGGGTAATTATTCAGTACTATGACAAAACCTTCCCAGCTAGTACTAATGGATAATAAACAAAAGAAGGTTCACAAAGGAGGGGACATTGTGAGGACAAAGCCTTATGATATGCAACTATTTTTTGAGGAACCCTTGATCAGGGAGGTCTTCCAAAGAGTGGGATGTATTAATTTCTATCATAAAATGTAGAGGGGGCAGCCAGAGGTGGCTAAATAATTCACATTGCAATTTTATGGAACCAAGACCAAAGTTGGGATACTATAATTTGAGGTATCTAAGAGGACCATATCAACAATCATTAGGATACCTAGTACTGGGGAGAGATGGTTCAAGGCCATGACCCTGAATGATGCCTTTTCAAGGGAGTTCCTCAAAATAGAATACCAAGAAGACAATTTTTCAAAGGGTGTGCCCAGAAACCATATGTTGGAGGGTTTTGATAAGATGTTGAAGATAATTCAAAGATAATTTACCTCTTAAGGGAGATTTAACATGATCTATCAATACCACATAAGGATACTGCTACACTTCATAGGGAAATATGATATGAATATTCCTTTCTACTTGTTTAGAAGTATTGGAAAAATGTCTGATAGGGTTCATGCTAAATCTAAGGCAATTGATACAAGTGTTTTTCATTTAGGACTGATAAAGATGCTAGTGATGGATAAATTAAGAAAGAGAAACATGGAATGGGAAGAATTCATTACTTCTTCAAACTTTCAGCTTAACATTGCTCCTACCCCACAATATAAGGTACAAATCCCTCTTCAAGTTGACAAGACTGTACAATTGGGGATGAACAAGAAAAGGAAGAGCATAAGGTCTGTTAAAAATGATAAAGAAAAAAAAAAACGCGAAGAAGAAGGAGGACCTTCTCAGTCTCCACAAAGATAGGTTTCACCTTTGCCAGCTCCCAGTCTAGTAGATACTCCTTCAACTAGAGCCACGAGTTTGAGAGAAAGAAAGTCGTTGTTCTCTTCACCACCTGCTGCAGACAAGGTCAAGGCTAGGAAACCTGTTACTAGAGCATAAAAAAAATAGGAAAGCATTGTGAATAAAGTTACAGTGGGAGCCCCCATCCAGAGAAAGGGTAAAAGTGTACCTATTAAGGAGCCCATTGAAATTGTATACATAACTACTCCTCCAGAAAATCCTACCTTTAAGAGGCTAAATATATAGCTTAAAGAGGCAAGGAATTAAATTGATAAACTGAAAAGGGAGGAGTTGGCTGAAAAGAAGAAGCTAAATGAACTTATGGAAATGTATCGTGGAAATATTGACAAGGACAAATTTATAGCTAAAAGGTTTCGGCCTCTCCACAGGTAGCTTAGAAACTTGTACAGACAGAACATAGCCTACCAGAGTCAGATCAGAGGGCTAAAGATGGAGCTACAACCTTTCAGAGAGGAGCTGGCCAAGAAGAATTTGGATATATTAGCTAAATATGCCACCAAGAGGAGCTCTAGAGTTAGAAAGTGAAGAATATGAACACCTTGACTCATACCCTTTTTTGACAGTTTCATGTTTTTGTATTTTTCAAATTTGAAGACAATCATGTTTGATAAGTCATGATTCAGTTGAGGATGTGTTAGCCTCCTTAGTCTTATATCAATACCATATGTTATTATAGCAGTTGGTGATACTGGGAATATGTTTTTGAGTGTTTTGATGCATTTTCAAATGAAAAGAGAAGCTACAGGAGAGTTCACAGCGCATGGCACTACGAACTGGCTAATACAGGATGGCGTTGCGAACTTTGTTGCGAACTCTTGATCTAGAGGTTTTGGAGGAATCAACGGTTTCCATATGGGTAGATGAGTATATGATAGTTTCTAGAAGGTCATTTGAAGGCTGGAGGGGCATCTGACAAAGGGATATGCGCTCAAAGTACACATCATCAAGAACATTTAATATGATTAAGGAGGTTACCAACATTAGTCTATTTTTTTAGCAATTTGTTACTTTTTGTTGAACAATTGTAGTTACTCCACCTTTAGGTGTGGGAATCCTACGCAAGAAGGGGAATTCAAATTGTAAAGTTTTCATTGATAGCCTAGGCTATAAGATAGACATTGGAAATCATTGAAGGGTTCGAAGGATTGTAATGAGACTCATATTTTTGAAATTGTGAAGTTACAGAGCCATCTCTGGATTTTGTGTATTAGACCTGATACTTTTTGATTAATAGAAATCAGTTCCTTTCCCATTATCTTATTTCTATATTACTCTGATTCTACTGTCATTTGAATGATTCATTTGATCTATTGTATCTATATTACAATGAAGGTTTTGTTGTACTGATGCTATTATAATTTTATCAGAGTTCATCTTTTGATTAAAGAAGTTCTTATGTCAAAATGTTTTCCTCATATGTCTACTAGCATTGCCTGATGTGAGTTGTAGACATCTTCATTTTCTCACTAAAGTATTCCATTTATTCATTTTACTCTTTAAAATCCTGATCTAAGTTAACCAAGACCTCATTTGCTAATGCTTTTTTTCTGGAATCTTCTGTGATTTTCACTATTCTGATTGAGTTTTGATCCATTTGAGATAATCATAAAAACTTATCTTTAAACCTAATGATGGGTGTCGAGCTTACACTTTAGCAGTCAAAGTGTGACTTTTAGTGCTAACAAGGTCCATCAATAACTTATTAAAAGGATTGTTTATTAGGCTCAGTGATAATGGATGTATGGTGGGAAGATGTGGTGGAGGAGATCATGATATATGTGTTGTTAAATGTGTAAGTCGTTGTAGTTGTTAGACTTGGCCATCCATGCACATTATAGTACTTCGAGTTGCACATACATAATTGCATCATTAAAGCAACGTGTTGCCAAATGTGTAAGAGGTTGCATATGTAGAACTCAACTATCGTTGCTCATTCCATTACTTCAAAATGTGCATAGGGTGAATACATGTCTTCAACTGTGAACACCTCACTTTCACACTTTTCGTCCTCCCACCAAAGGAATACAATTAATATTGGTGTTGCTAGGGATTGACATATTCAATTTTGTATGCATCAACTATGCTTTCTACAAGACAAGGATGCAAAATCAAAGAGTTAATAATTTGTTGTCACACATATTTTTGGTGGGGAAACTAAAGTATGTAATTTAAAGGCTTATATTGCTTTCAATTGTGAAACTTGCTATCACAATATTGGCATGATTTTGACATACGTTTGAAACATGCCTATCTCTTCTTCAATCGTTAATATGTTACTCAAATTGAGAGCTTAGATGATAGCTTGAAGATCAATTTCACGTGGATTTCGGATAAGTGAAAGATTCTATCACTTCTCCTTCATTCTCTAATTCGCTATGAGCGTTACTCTCAATTTTTCATAAGTTTCAGTAATCACTATGCAAAACCAACCATCAAAATTTCCAAACATTAAGTTTGCACATGTTTTATTTATTTGTTTCAGTTACAATCTTATATTTGATACTTCTAAAGAAACCTGTGACCATTCACTATAAAAATTGGTTGTTAACAATGATCTACAACTAGCAACCATGTCCTTTGTAATGAGATATTATCATATTTAAAATTTATCAACAACCCTACATTCCTATACTTTCTCCCTTCACCATATTAACCTTGTCAAGCATTGGCTTTTATAATGCAAAAAATTGAAGCTCAATGCTTAATAGACACCTTGAATGATGTTTTGGCATCTATGATTTGTTTAGTTATTGAATATTGCAATCAAAACTAACATGATCCGCAACACACAATTGATTAAATGCAAGATTGAACCCTTGGAAGGGAACATCCTAAAATAATGCCCCACGAAATACCAAGTCACATAACATATTATCAAAACCACTAAAAACAAAAGAAAACACAGGCTCTGAAATGGTTGAGAATGTATATCCACACACCTTCTTTTCTTTGATACTCATGTTGATATTGAAATATATCCTTTGTTCTACTAAATATATGGTATTTGTAAATGACATAAAGAAATAAATACAAGAGTCCATTGATAAAATCTCTTCCAAGTAGATCATGTTGAATTGTTAATAGCATAACAGTACTACAACTACTTATAGGTTGCCAATTAACCCACAAAATGACCTGAATAAATAGGTATCTATCCCTATTTGGTTGACCAGAAATTTAAACAAGTAAAATCAAATTTCTAGGACGAATTGGATTGTTTTTTCAATTCAACTAGTAGAACACCTAGACATAATAAAACATCAAAGATAATTCCAAACCAATACAACAATAAGGGTTCATAAATCCCAACCAAACAAAATTAATGAATTAAAGGGACAACTACAACACAAATAAATCTCAGAGTTGAACTCAGATCAATTTTCCATGAATGTATTAGAATCATTGTTACTAAGATCAAACCCTAGTTATTCTAGCCATCTTAGAATGGTTATTGATTATTTCCAATAAAATAGAGGGAAATAAATTGTTGTAAATTACTACAATGGAAGAGAATTTATTTATGTAGATACTAACAACGATGGACATGTTCTGAATTCTTCATTGATTGCTCATAAAATTAGGAAAAAACAAAGCCAATTAACACAACAATTTCAAACCAAAAGAAGATAATGGAGTGGGGATTTAGTAATAACACATAACTAATATTGTTACATCATCACTAGTTGCAAATGCAGAGTGGTCATGGTTATTAGTGATACACTATCATTTACTCTTAAAGAAAGAAGGGATCAATTTCAATCCCAATGGGAAATTTTTGTTGTTTATTTGTAGAAAAATAAAAGTGTTGGCTCTATCTTAGCAGGGTAATATACCCAAGTTTTGATAGGAGCAACCAAAAAAACCCCATATGCATCGATATATTCAATCCTCAAGAACTAGAGAAGGTCTCACTCGAGATGCCATGAGAATCATAGAGACCGTAAGCCTTGTGTAGGATGCGAAGGAATTATAAGGACATGAAACCTCCATAGATTACAACCATTCATTCATTACTTTTTATGAGATTTCCATATAGAAGAAAGTAAACATATGTGTAGTCAAACCATAACGCAGGAAAATGCAGATAGAAAGGAATTTGTATTTCATTCATTAAATTCAACATCATTCAGATACAAAATTCATATAGAGATGTGTTATGTGCTCTAGTCTCTCTTCTTTTCATTCATACCCATATATTGACGAGACAATGGACTCATGCAAAAAATGTTATAAAACTAGACTGGAACTCTCATTCTTTGTTTCCAATCTCTCCACTAACCCGCTACTCTACTTCTCTATTGCTCCACTACTTTACTCTCCCTCGAGTGAGCCAAAATCACCACCTTTTGTATGTCTGCCTACATCCCCCATATCTTTCCCAGGGCATGGAAATCCTAACTAACTTACTAGCTCATCCATTACATTTCCCATGATCATTCAAGTTGTTACAAAATCAACTACAAGATTCCCAAAATATTCACTTGGATTTGGTTTGCATGCGGTCTCTTTTTATTCCTCACACATTATGAAAAAAGGGTTGGTGCATGAAATATTCCCTTGGTTTGCACAAATATGTTGTTCATTGGTGCCACACTGCTTCTTATTGAGTTTGCGTGCAATGTTTAATATGTGGTGCTAAATTCTACAAAACCTTGGTTTCCAAAAGGCCCCCAACACTATTAGTTGGCTTGTACATGGGAAACAAACATTCTTAGGTTGATCGCTCCTGGATGAATTAGTGTAGTCAAAGTGCTCTACTTAGTTGGATGGGTACAACAATCCTTGTGGAAGCATTATTTTTCAAGCATGACCAATGTTACAACTCTGTGTAGGTTCTAAAGTTTGTTGGAGGTCTTCTATGTTTGGAATGAGGCGATGCCCTTCGAACTCAGGAATCTTGACCTCTCCTTCATCGATCTCCATCTGGACTATCTGGAAGTAGATGTCTTTCAGCATGCAATCCATAACCATATATGCTACTCTATCCAAGTCCCTTAGTGAAGAATAGACTCAACCACCCATGGGTCCATTTCCTCATGGGACAAGATGACTACTCCAACGGGCAGGACCATCGGCTTCTTTTGATCTCTCTCAGACTCTCTCATCATGGGGAAGATGCAGTCTACTACAATCGATGGAGGGGGAAGTCCATATAGTTGGCTTGTCAGCTTCAACAAAGGTGTTGATTCATTGCAATGGTTTCATTGGTTTTTCAGCTTCACCTGTCATGTGAATCAGTTACTTGTGTCATCGAACTAGACCGTCCTACTCCTAAAGAGCCTACTGGGATGTGTCACCATAACTGTATTTGACCCTTCATGATGCATGACCTAGTCAACTATTATTTCTTTCCCTTTTGGTTTTGTTAACTCTTCAGTGTCCCATACTTGACCTATGTGGTATGGTTGTCTCATCAAGTGGTTGATGCGTCTCACCTAACATTGCACACTTAAGAAATGCTAAAAATCTTGTGGATGCAACACCTTGTTCTATCTACCTTGATTACCTATCCTTGTCACATTCTCATACTAAATGTGTAAGTATACCTTCCATCCTACCTAACTACCTACTCCCTATTATATGATAACTCTAACACTTGTTGATGGTGTTAAGTGTCATGCGACTCTTAGGGACCGTAGTAAACCTTAAGTCGGATTCCATTAATGATTCCTTTGAGAGGTTGACCATGTAATGTTACCAACTCTGTGGCCTGATCATAGTGGTCTGAAATACATGTTTGAACAACCAACACTAAATGATATACAAACTAGATGGCTGGAATTTCTTAGTGAATATAACTTTGATATCAAGCACATAAACGGAAAAGAGAACAAGGCGGTTGATGCACTCAACAGAAGGGTGCATAAAATGCATGTTATCGCCATTAGCATGTACATAACAAATTTAAAAGATAGAATTTTAGAGGCTGTAACAATGAATCAACATTATGTGAAAGTTAAAGAAAGCTTACAATAGAATGATATACAACAAAAATATAAGGATTACAAGTTGGAAGAGGATGTAATCCTCTTATTTCAGAACAAATTTTATGTTCCCAATTCTCAGGAATTGAGAAATTTAGTCTTAAAGGACATGCATAATGTTCCATACATTGGACATCCAGGATATCAGAAAACTATTACAGTTGTAAGAGGCCAATATTTTTGGCCTAGTATGAAAAAATATGTCACTAATTATTTGGCCGGATGCATGGAATGTCATAAGGTAAAGGCTGAGCATAAACATCCAGAAGGATTGCTACAACCATTGTCCATTCTTGAATGGAAATGGGAAGTTGTTACTATCGATTTCATTACTAAATTTCTAAGGACAACCAGGAAACATGATTCCATCATGGTAGTGGTGGGAAAACTCACAAAGACTGCACATTTCATTATGGTAAACGTAACTCATAAGGAAGGCAATATTGCAGAAATTTACATGAGAGAAATTTCTAGGCTGCATGGTGTGCCTAAGGAAATAGTGTATGATCGAGATCCCAAATTCACTTCCAATTTTTGGAGGGTATTGTTTAAGGGATTTGGGACAAATTTGAATTTCAGTACAACATATCTGTACCTAGATTCAGATGGGAAGACAAAAAGAATTAATCAAATAATTGAAGATATGTTGAGAATGTATGTAATGGACAAGCCTTCTAAGTGGGAGGACTATATCCATTTAGTTTAGTTTTCATACAATAATGAGTATCAGGAATAATTGGAGATAAACCCATTTAAAGCAATGTATGGAAGAAAATGTGTTAGGGACCTAACCTCCCTAACCCCTCACGTAGGTAGAATAATATATTTTCCATGTAATAAATGCTAATATTAATAAGGCCTAGTAATAAGGAAGAATAAGTCAAATGTAAGAAGACCTAATAAGAAGCTTCTGCTTCTAGAAGATCTTCCTCTAGATTGTTCTTTTGGTAGATAGATTTAGTATTTATAGGAGTCGAGGGCATGCAAAGTTTTTGTATTGAGAATCATTATAATAGAGCGATGCTCTACTAGAGGTTTCCCCCTCGAAGAGGAAAGTGAACATTGTTTCCTATTAATAAAGATATTATTTTGGTGTTGTGGTTTCATATACTGTGTTGTTTCGTTGTTATTATCTGCAATATTTCTATTTTTTGTTATTATAATAGATATGGTACCTTACAAGTGGTATTAGAGGACTTTCTTTGGAAGAAAATTGTGGGTTATTTTTTTTAGGGTAGAGACGTATTCTGGTGTCTTAAAGCTACAGAGATTTACTGTTCAATGCATAAATCCATAGACTAGGAAGAATGGAAGAAAAAACTACAAGTGGTACTTAAGCACACATTGTTGGCCACCCTTGTAACCCTTGTTGGTACCCCTTTGAGTGGTAGCGCATAAAAAAAAACATGTATATGAATTGACCTAGATATCTTGCAACCCTCTATAGATAAACCAATCAGCCTCCTGACTGCTATAGTGCCACAAAAAACAACACTCAGGAAGATACTCTCTAGTACCTGGGTAGTCAGGTAGTATGACTAAGGGCATGGTCTAGCCTCCTTAGTTGGTGCCCTGAGATATTGGTCCGAGATACTGTTAGACCTCGTACACATATCAGAGAGCTATAACACATGATAAACCCTTATCTATAAAATCCCTACACACCCTAACCCTTGGGATGAAAACAGAGTAGAAACAAAATAAACAAGATTTACTGCCATTGTAATACCCTTGTTTCTCCCATCTTGTAAATATAACTATAGCCTACTAAAATACTATGGTAAAACTGATTATGTGTGGATGTAGGAAATGATGAACCTTTTGTTATAGAAGATAATGTATATATTTCTGTTACTAAATAAAATGGAAAATGTTGCATAACTGCTAAGGGAGTTTCCAAGGTAGATCATGATGCACGAGAGAGATGGGGAGGGGAACTGAGATGACCCCTACTAGACCAGTACTCTATTGGATTTAAATTGTTTAGACCCAGAATGGTCCTCTGACCCAAAGAAGTAAATTACAAGTTAGGCTAGCAATTGGGAAGTCTTCCTCAAGAGTCAATGAGGAGATGGGAAGAGTACCCATCTAAAATATTCCTAACCTGACCCATGAAATTGAGATTTGGACCCATGAAATATTGTCGAGGAAGGCAAGAAAAGAGAGGAAATAGTGGGAAGAAGGGAGGAGGAAAGAAGAATGGGTCAAGTGACCATTTCTGAAGAGGGAGAGCATGTGCAATTCTCTGGTTCTGAAGAGAACTGAGAAACAAACCTTTTCTGGGTACATGAATTATTGGGTAGTGTTTTCTAATCAAGATGATAAACAAAGTTGTAGATATATGGAGTGATTGAGTGAGAAATCACATCAATATCCCTTGCTTGGTGAATAGAAAACTAAACTTCCATAATTCCTATGGGAAGAGGTGAGTAACCTATGTCCTTGGCCGTTACTAAACATGAGGAAGAATATCTCTCAAGGCATCATGATATAGCTAAGGGGTGGCCAGTGGAATATCCTTCTAGGATTTGTTTTGCCTATGGCTGGGTGGAAAAGGGAACCCTATTTAGTAGCTGCCAACTAAATTCCAAAGCCTCAGATAAGTGTGACTCTAGGTTTTATTTTACCTTGATTGGTTTGTTGTAATATGTATTTCTTGAGTTAAATGATGGCATGATTGTTTATCTCATTGAATTGTAGAGTTTGTGCTCTGATGGCCTAGTGGATTGGGAAGTTTGAAGTAGAAGTTAGATCTCATGTTCTATCAATAACTTCTTGTTTAATCATATTTAGCAAAGGAACCTAGGAATAATGGGTTCGAAAGGAATTGGGGTAGAAGGCGAGATGAAATTTTTTTGAATTTGCATATGCACTAATTTCCTGAATGGACTGACCAAGGAATCAAATTCACAAAGCCATAGTCTGGATGGACTCTACAGGATGATCCCAAACTCGTCGATCCCTCAAGATTTCCTTCCCTAATATAGATTTCAATCTTTGTAGGTGAAAGGTGTTTCCTTCAAACCATATCTATGAGTGACCATGGGCTCAGTTCCTTGGGCTTAACCAAATCTTAGGTACAGTTTGACAGTGTAGCTCTCGGGTCTTATCAAGTCCCATATGACTAGGACCTGGAACCTTTTGCTACACCCAAAAGGAGCTAAGCTTCTAGGCTTTGAGACTTCAAGATATTGGAACCTCACAACCTTTGTTTTTGCCAAAGGTAACCTGTTGTAACGGTGACTGGACAGTTTGAACGACAACTGACAGTCCCGTAACTGTTATCACGGTGTCCACCTTATCGTTAAATGCCTACCATTTTTTTACCGTGGGTGTTCCCTTCATCATCGATCGTGATCCTAGATCAATGGTTTGATCCTCTTCCTTGTCTTCCTATGGGATCAATGGTCATGAATTAATATAACGATGAGATCTACGGTCCACGCTCTTTGAACATAGTGTATCTTTAACACTTGGCCATTGTGTGATTTTAATCCTGGAGAAACACATCATCAATTTTAATCAACGGTCTAGATTAATAGCGCAACACCTCCTTAGAATTAATTTTCATGAAATTTGTGGTGCACGATTTGTCCTCTGTCATGGATCTGTATCCTCAATGGATGGTTAGATCTTCACTTCCTTACAACTCTGGTAGACCTTAAACCTTTTCATACCTTGAAGATTATGATTTAATCAATCATTGGATGGATGACTGGTGATATTTCAGGACTTTGGTGCTTCGATACTCCGAGATATTACAACTTTAAAGTTGTTTTCAACTCCCCCGGAGTTATACCTGCCAAAGTGATTAACCTATATTTCCACTTGCTTGATCTAACAGTCATGATAAATCCCAATAGATCTTAGATCAATGACCGACGTTAGGTCACGACTTCGGCTCTTCGGAAATTTGTTTTGGTAGGATAAGCTGGACATCCCCAAAGGCTGTAATCCCAGAGTGATGTGGCATGCCAACATCACCTAGGTTGATATGGACCCATAGTATGTGTGCCGTGTGTCACCCTGATTTGTGACTTTCACAGATGTTATGTGCCAAATGGACCTTGACACTTGTCACTAGTTGATTGGGCCATGTGTCATCTTTTCCTTCTGCCACACGTCTTCCTCTTGAACCATGGATGATTGATCTAATGGCTTGCATTGCTCCAAATTCTTCCTTCGATCTAATGGTTGATGGGATTTTGGGACTTTGGGGCACCAAGATTTTGGGACTCCGGGGTTTTGGGGTGATGGAACTCACAAGCTCAAATCGCCAAAGGCCCGAACCCTACCTTTCCCTGTACAAATGTTGCATAAGAGATAAATATAATCAATTATATGATATTATATTAATTTTGATCAAATTAATATAATTGATTATAATAACCCTTTATTGCAATTTATTATATTATAATTCAAATTAAATCATTGTATTTATATTATGTTATAATACAAATGGGACCCCTTCAGGGCTCCGTGACTCTGGGATGTTTGAGGAATGGAGAGTGTGATGAAGAGACGGAGTAGTCGACCTGGAGATCCTCCCTCATTCCAATGTTAAATATAATAATGGATATTTATTAAGCCTGGGTGCCCTTATCAAGGAAAAGTATTATTACATTATGTTATAATAAAGTTTATTAACATAGCTACACGTGACAAAGTGCTAACCCTTTTCTTTCCTTTGAATTTAATACTAATGCAATCATGTGTAAGTGTGGATCCTTCGAGAGTTCAGGGCTTTGGGAATCCAGATGTTTTGGGTAATAGAATGAACAAGAAAAAAGGGCTGAAGGCCCGAACCTACCCTTTCTCGTTCCAATGGTTGCACAAATATCGATATAAACATTAAAGGTGATTAATTATATTATAATTTAATATAATTAATTATATTTGCATCACTTTATAATATAAGTGGGACTCTCTTTGGAACTCCCACATTCAAGATATTTGGGTATATTCATAAAAGCATGATGAGGAATTTTCGTTGAAGTCCGTAGACTTAGGTGTTAATTGATATTAATAATCCTAATTGCTCCTTTGATATATTTAATTATATTATAATATAATTAAATAGAATTATATTATAATATGATTAATAAAAGAAAAAAATTGTAATATTATTAGATTATAAGTTTATGTGATGTGGTATTGATATAATAATTGACACTAAATTTACCATGAAATGCAGGATTACCAAGGTGAAAGGGAAGAAATCCTTGGTTTAATTGGGTCAATTATTTAGGCCAAGTAAAAACAGAACTTACGTGGTTAATCAATTTTAGTGTATATTAATTATCCCTAATAGGGATTAAATAAATGATTACATGATTAATTAAAGAGTGGGATTTTATTATGATAATGAATAATTAATTTAGTAGACCTATAAGATCTAGACAAGTGTCAAATTCTGGTTGGGAGAGTCTTTGTATACTATGATGATGTAGAGTACTGGGTGACAGGGAACCATGTGGGTGCCACATGACAGTGAGAGAATCTAGTCGATAAAGGCCTAAAGAACTTTGAAGGACCATGACTTTCGGTCCATATCTCGGATCTAGACAAATTTATAGTTGATGGAAAAACCTCGTCGAACCGAAGACAATGGAATCCTAGTTACATGTATTCGAGGTGATTGAGAAAAGATAATATTTTATGCCCCATCCCTTAAAAGGTTACCTAGGGGGTTGGGTGTGTGTCAGGGTTGTATCAGAGAAGGAAAAAACACTTGGCCTGCTTAGGCTCATGAACAAGTGGAATAAATGTTTTTAGGGAACCTTTAAGGGATAGGGCACCCTATCCTACCCATTCATAAGAAGCTTATTTAAACCACTATTAAAGAGAATAATGAAAGTTTTTTTTTTATATATATGTCTTAAAATATGAACTATGTTTTGCTAATGTTTCCAAATAATGAAGCTGACTTCACCTTACAAATTGCATGTGTTGTTCATAAACTAGTATATAATTAACTAACAACAAATGTTTTATCAACACTCAAACAATCAGTGGATAGCAAGGAAAACTGCAACGTAAATAATGGTTACACACCATGAGTTGGGGGAAAGATCCCACAATAGAGAAGAAGAATCTGATGAGAGGAGGGCAGTGGAAACCCCTCCTGATTTGGATGAGACTGTAAGAATCCTCATGGAATAATTACAGATTTGTAAGGCTGACAATGAAAGGATGATAAAAGAATAGGATAAACAAACTGAAATTAAGGAAGTTCTACTGCAAAGCCTATCAGATATACAAAGGCAACTGCAACATGGACCAACAACCAATAATGTGGATAGACACCATACTAATAAAACCCAAAGTCCACTTGAGATACAAAATAATGGTCCTGAAAATAGCCACACGAGGAGAAACACCTCAAAGAAGGCCTAACATGGAGACAAGAGACATGCTAACACCAAGGATTCAATTGAAGAATCCGCTAGTGAGGAAAATGACAACTTTGAGGAGTTGTATATTAGTGAGACTAGTTCACAGTCCCAAAGAAGAAGAAAGAAGAGGAAACATTCCAAAATCTGTGACCATGAAGAGTTTAAGAAAGACAAACCACCCACTTTCGATGGAGAAATCAAAAAGGGGGAAGAAGCAGAAGTTTGGCTACTTGGTTTGAAGAAGTACTTAAGAGTCCATGACTACTCTGAAAACTTAAAGGCTTGAATATCCATTTTCAAATTGGATGCAAAGGATTCCATTTGGTGGGAGGACCTTAGGAATGTTAAATGAATCCATGAGAAGGACTTGTTATGGAAACAATTTGAGAAATACTTTAAGAAGAAGTACATGTCTGAAAAATACTATGATGAGAAGACCAAGGAGTTCTATGAACTCAATCTAGGACAACTCACAATAGATGAATATATCAACAATTTTCTTGAGATAATGAGGTATGTTCCCGACATAAAGGATGAAAAGGTAAAGATGCTACGATTTATTAGTGGACTTCCTTAGTCCTTCTGGGAAAAAAATTAAGTTTGACGAACCTAAGACTTTAGAAGACACTATTCAAAAGGAAAGGTACTGCTATGATAAATTCAAGAATAAAGTAAAACCTCATAAGGATTGGAATAAGAAAAGTAAGTTGGGATTCAAGAAGAAGGGGTTTAAATCCTTAAGATTTAAGAATCATGGGGAAATATCTAAGATGAGCCTTCCTACTAAAAGTGTGTATCATCATAATTTTCCATCTCAAAGTGGTAATAAACCCTTTGGATCAACCTTAGGAAAGAGTGATAATACAAAGAGAGAACCATTGAAATGTTGGAGTTGTGGAGAAGAGCATCTGCTGAGGGAATTCCCACATAGGAAACATGACAATAGGATGACCTACAACATCCAGTAGGATACCATAGTCAATGATGTGGCTAGGAGCATGCCACAAATTTATGCATCCCTGGATAATAGACAAGTTGACCACCAAGCTTCAGTGATGGAGATGGAAGGTATGATTGCCAACCATACATTTTCCATTTTGATTGACACTGATTCTAATCTGAGTTATGTTTCCCCTCAAAATATTGATAAATGTAAATTGCAACAAGTAAGACATGCTAAATCATGGCTGGTACAACTAGCCACTGGAACAAAAAGAAAAATGATAGAGGTCATACCATCATGCCAATTCATTATAAATGGATTGTCCACCCAAGCGACCCTAAACATGCTTCCTTTAGGATCTTATGAACTATTGATTGGCATGGACTAGTTGGATGCCCATAAAGCCAAGTTGGACTATTATAATAAAACTTTGGAGTGTGAAGATGAGGAAGGGAGGAAAAGAACCCTACAAGGAATTCAAAAGCATGTTTTAGTGAAACAAATATCATCCCTTCAAGTGCAGAAGTATTGTAGAAAGGGATGTCCTTTGTATGTAATACAAGTGTTGAACTCTATTGAGTACATCAAGCCAAGCCTAGAGGACCATCTTATATTAAGAAAATATAAAGATGTGTTTCCGGAAGAGATGCCAGGTCTACCTCCAAGAATAGATATTGTTTTTTCAATAGAACTTGTACCTAGAGCAGTGACAATGTATAGAGAACCATATAGAATGAGTACACCATAACTAGTTGAACTCAAACTCCAACTAAAGGAGATGTTGGAAAAAGGTTACATTCGGCCTATTGTGTCTCATTGGGGAGAACCAACTTTTTTTGTGAAGAAGAAGTATGGCACACTTAGGTTGCGCATAGACTATAGACAACTCAACAAGAAGACCATAAAAAATAAGAATCCATTGCCAATAATTGACGACTTGTTTGACCAATTAAGAGGTGCTACAATTTTCTCCAAGATTGAATTGAGGTCTGGATACCATCAATTATGAATCAAGGATGAAGACATCCACAAAACAACCTTTAGGACAAGGTATGGACACTATGAATTTGTTTATCCAGATTATTTTGAAAATGACATGAAGACAAAAGTATAACCAATATATAACAAGGAAATACATAGAGATAATGCGGATAACACAAAATATAATGAAAACCAACTTCTATTAGTGAACAAGAGAGAAAAACATTTTAGAACAAAAACTGGCATAATGGGGTAGGCTATCTCTGAAAAGAAAGAGATGTTGGCTACGCTTCATTCGCAACAAGCTTTACATCACACTCCATTGCATGCTTAAAGGGTCTCCTTCACCTTAATTATATATGAGAGAGTTAGAGGAGAACAATTCCCACGATACACGTGGGATAAATTGGACTAAGTTTATAAAATGCCATAGGCATGTAAAACACTAGGACTTCCCAGGAGGTCACCCATCCCAGTACTACTCTAACCTAAGAGCACTTAATTGCAGAGTTCTAATGGGACTCGATGCATTAACGCTATTTTGTAGGCATGTAAATAATATCACTAGGAAATCATTACATGATGTCTATAATTAACAAATGAAGATGACATTACATTCCATTCCCCATCAAAAGGGTAAATATCATGGTTTATCAAAACCACAGGCTCAAAATGGTGATTCAGTGGAAAAGGTGGATGGCCACTGAGATCCATCTGGATCATTCTTTCCCCCTTAGGAAGTAATGGTCCCCATTACGCCAAGTTACCTTGGGAGATAGGGAGACTTCTCCTAAATCTGAAGCTTGGTGCACTGCTTTCCTTGCTGAAGAAGTTGTCATGCTTAGCTTGTTGAAGGTTGTCATGAACCTGCTTCTAGAGGGGTTGGATCCGTTCAACCAATATAGCTACATGATATACCTGAGTGTGGGAGGACTCTATCGATGAATATGCAACATGAAGAGTATGAAGGGTTCTGTTATAACCTTGCTTGAATAGGCAGTGTGGAGGCACCCTCGTAGGTGCAACAAGAACATCTTGGTACTCTTCTACAATCTTGTCGATCTGCTTATGCTGGATAGAAAGGTCTTGGGTTGAGGATATAGTGGTTGTAGTGTCCTTATATTCACCTTCTGATCAGATTGGGAAGAGGCTAAACTTTGTAGTATGGGAGATTACTTCGTGGCATTGTTTTGGTGGGAAAATAGTCAGAACTACCTCTGGTATCCTATATAGATGACCCTCGAGAGTAAAAATGAAGCTACGAGGTCGAGACTCATAAACAAAATGGAGCCTCCAAATATATGGCCGACCTAATAGAACATCACATGCTTTCAGTGGGGAAAATTCACACAATACCTCATCCTTGAAGGGATTGATGTCATAGGACATGCAACATTGATGGATGACACAAAGATGTTGACCCTGGCGAAGCCACCTAATGTTGTATGGCTGCAGGTGTGGTGTTGTTGGAAAATCCAACCGCTTGACAACCTTTGCTGATATGATGTTATTTTGGCTTCTGCTATCAACAATAAAATGCAGTGGGGTCCCATTCACCCACATCTGTGAATGGAAGAGTTGCTCCCCCTCCTTAGGATCATCTTCTGGTTGGATTGTTGCAGTTGCGATAGTAGAAGTGGGTTCTGAATCAATGATCTGTATCATTTTACTATTTTATGAATTAGGGTCTAAGTTGGGGTTCGGCTCTTTGTCTTTGAGCTCGACCACCAATGACTGTATTGAGCGACATTCATCAGTGTTGTGCCAAGGGCTGTTGTGGAACTCACACCACTTTTCGGTGTCTTTCTTAGACTTCCTGTCAGCCTTATTTTCTTGCATCTGGAACTGGCTTTCTTGAGGTTGGCCTTCCTTTCCTTGTCCTTCATTATGCGAGTTAGAGTTGCCTTTGCCATGCTTCTCCCACTTACTCTGTTGTTTCAATGTTTTCTCAATTTTGATTACATATCGATAAGCAACTCCCAGTGAGGAGATGTCCAAGAAATCCATCAATGTTTGGATGTACCTATGTATACCACTGCGGTACTTCAAAACTAGGTGCCGCTCAGAGTCTTTGATACCCAACTTTGAGTGCAAGGTATGAAAGATGTTGGCGTAATCCTGGACCGCCTGGTCTCTTTTCTGATGCAGAGTTGTCTGTCTCATGTATTGGTGATCATAGTTTTCTATAGGGTTGAGCTCCTCCTTTACGACATCTACAAAGGACACCCAAGTGGGTTCTCTCCCAAATAGTGTAGATTCATCTGCAGTGTACCTCTCCTAGTACCATTCCCACCAAGCTCGGACATGGGGAAGGGATTTAAGGAGCACGAAGGTGATCTTTTCACTGTCAGAAAAATTTTGGACAACGTAATATCCTTCTAACAGATTCAACCATTTTTCTAGAGCATCTGCATCTATATGGCCTTCAAATAAGGGGATATCAAAATATACTTGTACTTTGAAGGGTGTCGCACTTGCGAAATGGATTCTTGTCGAAGATGCCTCATTCGCTGCCATCGGTAGTATTTGAAGGATATGAGAAAAGTTGTCCATCATATCATTCCTTTGTCGCACGAGGGCTTCCTCAAGAAACATCTTGAAATAATATCCTACTTTGCCATCTCTATTTTCTTCCACCATGGGAGGTCGCTTGGGCTGGTGAGAGAAGTTTTCCTCAAGTGAAACTAGCTCGAGACCCAACTCTCTATACCCTGACCTAGTCGGGGACCTGCTCTGAGAAATGACAAGGAGAAGCCTTCTCTAATACCACTGATCTAGATTATTTTGAGAATGACATGAAGAAACAAATATAACCAATATATAACAAGGAAATACACAAAGATAATGTGGATAACACAGAATATAGTGAAAACAAACTTCTATTAATGAACAAGAGAGAAAAACACTATAGAACACAAAATGATAGAATGGGGTAGCCTATCTCTGAAAAGAAAGAGATATTGTCTATGCTTCATTCACAAAAATATTTACATCACACTTCATTGCATGCTTAAAGGGCCTCCTTCACCTCAATTATATATGAGAGAGTGAGAGGATAACAATTCCCATGATGCATGCGGGATAAATTGGACTAATTTTATAAAATTCCATAGCCATGTAAAACACTAGGACTTCCCAGGAGATCACCCATCCCAGTACTACTCTATACTAAGTGCACTTAATTGGGGAGTTCTAATGGGATCCGACACATTAACGCTATGTTGTAGGCATGTACATAAGATCACTAGGAAATCATTACATGATTTATGTAATTAACAAATGAAGATGACATTACATTCCATTCTCGATCAAAAGGGTAAATATCATGGTTTATCAAAACCACGGGCTCAAAATGGTGATTCAGTGGAAAAGGTGGATGGCCACTGAGATCCATCTGGATCATTTGGGGTGGTGCCATTTGGAGGATGGCCACTGAGATCCATCTGGATCATTTGGGGTGGTGCCATTTGGACTTACCAATGCACCAACTACCTTTATGTGCTTAATGAATAATGTACTCAGCAAGTTCTTGGACATATTTGTGTTAGTTTTAATTGATGATATTCTAATCTATTCTAAGAGTAGGGAAGAAGATGAACATGTCAAGTTAGTTCTTGAAGTGATGAGAGAACACCAACTCTATGCAAAGTTTAGTAAGTGTGACTTTTTCCAAAAACAAGTCCATTACTTAAGCCATGTTATCTCTAAAGAAGGAGTGGCAGTTGATCCTGACAAGATCAAATCCATTATAGATTGGCCTACCCCAAAAGATGTCTATGATATCAAATCCTTTATGAGCCTAGCAGGGTACTATATAAGGTTCATAAAGGGATTTTCCAGGATTGGTTGTCTAATCACCTCCCTTAAGATAAAGGGAGTTAAATTTATTTGGACAGAAGAATGTGAAGAGAGCTTCTAGTAGCTGAAATACCTTACGACCAATGCACATGTTCTGAATATTGTAGACCCAAGAAAGGATTTCCTTGTGTGTACATATGCTTGCAAGGAAGGAATCAAAGGAGTCCTTATGCAAGAAGGGCATGTGATTTTCTACGAATCCATAAAATTGAATGATCATGAAATCAGTTATGTGACCCACGATTTGGAATTGGTTGCCATAGTACATGTTTTAAAAATTTGGAGGCATTACCTCCTAGGAAGAAGATTTGTACTTATGACAGACCATAGTGGGCTAAGATGTTTTTTCGACCAACCCAAACTCAATGCTAGACAAGCTAGGTGGATGGTGCTCCTTAGTGAGTTTGATTTTGAAATCAATCATATTAAAGTAAAAGAAAATAGGGTGGTTGATGCCCTTAGTAGAAGTATGAAAGTGATTCACTTGGCAGCTGTAAGTACCTGTGAATCAAACATCAAGGAGAGAGTCAAAAGTGCACAAGAAACATATGCATTTTTTAAGACTGTGAAATCATACTAAGAGCAAGATCCCACAGAGATGAAGTATGAGGGCTATCAATTGTTGAATGATGTCCTTCTAACTTACAAAGGTAGGTTGTATATTCCAAATTGTGATGACTTGAAGAGGTTCATAATGGATGAACTACATAAAATACCATATACTGGTAATCCTGGTTATCAGAAAATGATCATAGCCACTAAGAAACTGTTTGATTGGCCCATACTGAAAAAGGACATATCTGATTACTTATCTAAGTGTCTAGAATGTCACCAGGTTAAGGAAGAGCACCGACATCTAGCAGGGTTGTTATAGCCCCTACCAATTCCATAATGGAAATGGGAAACCATCTCCATGGATTTTATCACAGAATTGCCTAAATCAACCAAGCATAATGATGCCATTATGGTAGTTGTGGACAAGCTGAGAAAGGATTCTCACTTTATCCCTGTAAAGTCAAATTGCAAGGCAATATATATTGTCAACATTTTCACGAGAGAAATATTTAGATTGCATGGCATGCAAAAGTAAATCATATAAGACATAGATACAAAAATTACTTTAAATTTTTGGAAATCTTTGTTTACTGGTTTTGAAACTAAATTGCTATTTAGTACAACCTCTCACCCTCAAATTGATGGGAAGAAAAAGAGGGTAAACCAAGTGTTAGAGGACATGTTAAGGATGCATGTGATGCATCAACCCAAGAAGTGGGAAAACTACCTACCACTAGTAGAGTTTGCTTATAAAAATGGATATCAAGAGTCACTAAAGATGAGACATTTTGAGGCTTTCTATGGTAGACAATGCAATATTCCAATCAAATGGAATAACCCAGTAGACATAATTACACTCAGGCTAGATATGCTAAAATAAATGGAACAACAAGTAGTTCAAATAAAACTGAATCTGAAAGTAGCTTAGGATCAACAGAAAATCTATGCAAACAGAAAGAGAACTCTTGGAGAGTTCAAAGAAATAGACCATGTGTATCTTCGAGTGAGGCCCAAAAAAATTTCCTTGAGAATGGGAACTTGTGCCAAGATGGTGCCTCGGTTTTGTGGACCCTTTGAAATTTTGGACAGAGTGGGACCTGTAGCATATAGACTAGAACTTGCTCCCACAGTGAAGGCACACAATGTTTTCCATGTTTCGTTGCTGAAGAAATATGTACATGATTCCACTAGTACATTTGGGTCAAATTTCGATAGTGTGTTCGTAGAAATTGCCACTTTATATTGTCGAGAGAACGACAAACAACGAACCCCCTCAAACGTCGTTTCACATGACGTCACTTTTTCGATGGCATGGATATCATCTCTATTGTGACATTTGATGCAGACATGTATCGTCTCAGACTTCACTGTCCAAACCCCATATAGATGTCGCTATAGCGATGCCAGAGACATAGGAATTCCAATGACCGGTAACGTTGGAATTCCAATGACCATTAACGTTGGAATACCGACGCATATGAAATGTCATTTGCGACGGGAATGCCATTGCAGCGATGCTCGGGACATCGCAATACCTACGACCATTGACATTGGAATATCGACGTATATGCAATCTTGCTTGCGACGTGAATGCCATGGGAGAGACGCTATATAGACGTCAGAAGACTTATGGACATTAATGTCGATTGACCGACAAGTGTGCTATATATAAATGATGTTGATGCCATGGGAGAAACGTTATGGACGTCGAAAGACCGATGAACTGCAGGTGTTTTTAAAAATAAATGAATGAATGAAACTAACATCCACAACATTAACCGACACATCAATATTCACTCTATATTGTGAGTCTACCTTTAGTTTCCTTGTAATAATTCTTCTTCTCCAACTCAATTCTTTACATATACTTGAGAATTATTTTCTCTAGTTGAATTTCATTATTGTGAATAATAAATGAAGGTCTCATGTTGACATAGAGGTAGAATGGTTATTTTTTAACTAATAATTGACTAGTTAACTTCAACAAAAATATGAATGGCACATGGATTTAGGAAAAAAATATATTTACAAATATCGTGGATTATAAGAAATTAATCAAAGCTCTTGAAAACATTTACTAAATATTTAACATGAAACTATAATTGTGAACACAATATAACTAGCATACCCACAATGTTAATGTTTAAGCCATTATTATAGTTCTTTGCATATTAGATAACAATAGCATAATCCAAGATCACTGAGAAATACACAATTACAAGAGACACAACATTTATCTTGGGAAACCCTCTAGGGGAAGAAAACCTAGCAAAACTTCCTTAATATAGATAGCCAATACAATGCCAAGAGATATCTTAAACTAATACAGAAATTCCTCTCCCAGATATGCACCACTCTCTCTCTCCTTCTTCTCCAGCAACAGATCCGAAACTTGTCTCTCAATGAGCAAGTGAGTTGTGTATAAGTGAGGAGCTAGCCTCCTTTATTTATACAAGTCTGGCACATGTGAAGTGTCTCTTCACTGGCAGGGCCGACTTCTCAAACTGGGTGGGTAAACCCACCTTTATTATATTTCTGGGCCTCTTTAATATTTACTGGGGCCGACTTCTTATTCTGCCTATTACAATTGTCTTTTGACCAATCTGCGAAAGGGGATTTGGTCCTATTATAATAACCGACATGATCAATCCGCAATGGGGATTGATCTTGTGAATAATATATCAATAATAATAAGAATACTCTTTGAAGTTACATTATTTCAACACTCCCCCTTAACAAGAAGGGTATTCTTTAGCAACATCATGCGAGAGAGAGAGGACAACATCATCAAAAACATGAAGTGTGTGAGAGGACAACATCACCAATATCATCTTGGAACACTGACTGGTGTATCTATAAATCATCGGAAGTTTTCTTCATTGGCAACATCATCATTCTCAAAGGAATGTCATCATCATATGCATCAATATGTATTAGTATAAAAATTGATACATCATCATCATCACAACACAAGGCTGGCTCATCATAATACAAGACTGGCTTTACGTCACAACTATCAAGCTAGAAGAATAGTACTAGTCTCATCACATCATCTTGCTTTACGTCACAACACTCAAGCTGTAAGCAAGATACTAGACTAGCTTTACATCACAACTATCAAGCTGGAAGCACAGTACTAGTCTCATCTCATCATCTTGCTTTACGTCACAACACTCAAGCTGGAAAAAAGATACTAGACTGGATTTATGTCATAGCTATCAAGATGGAAGCATAGTATTAGTCCCATCTGATCGTCTTGCTTTACGTCACAACACTCAAGCTAGAAGAAAGATACTCGTTCTGCTTTACATCACAACCATCAGGTCGGAAGCAGGATACTAGGTTGGCTTTGCATCATAGCTATCCAGCCAGAAGCTCAGTGCTAGTCTCATCATATCATATTGCTTTACGTCACAACCATTAGGTCAGAAGCAAGGTACACATCTCATCTTGCTTTACGTCTGACAACTAAGTCAGGAGCAAGGACCATCTCATCTTGCTTTACGTCTGACAACTAGGTCAGAAGCAAGGAATATCTCATATTTCTTTACATCTGACAACTAGGTCAGAAGCAAGGAACATCTCATCTTGCTTTGCGTTTGACAACTAGGTCAGAAGCAAGGAACATCTCATCTTGCGTTATGTCTGACAACTAGGTCAGAATAAAGAAACACAACAAATACTCCCCCTTTTTGAGGAAGGTCCTTTCAGACTATGCCAAGCTTATCTTCACATGAGATAGGGGCTTGGTCAACACGTTAGCAACCTGTTCATCCATGCTAATGTACTGGAGCTTTAAGGCTCCTCTCTGTACCATGTCACAGATGTAATGATAACATATCTCTATGTGCTTTGACCTATCATGGAATACAAGATTTTCTGTCATTTTTATGTAGCTCTGGTTGTCACATAGAATCAAGGTTTCTCTCATATCTAAGTCAAATAGGTTGGTCAACAACTTTCTAAGCCATATAGCTTCGCAACTCACAGAACATGTAGCAATGTATTATGCTTCTGCTGTGCTGAGAGCAATACTGGATTGCTTCCTACTCTGCCATAAGATCATATTTGATCCCAAACTGAAACAACATCCTGAAGTGCTTTTCCTGTCAGAAACACTTCCTACCCAATCTGCATTAGTATATCCACTCAATGTGAAATCATGATCTCCATCATAGCTGAGACCACAATCTATTGTACCCTTAAGGTACCTCATCACATGTTTTGCAACCACTAAGTGAACATGTTTGGGTTGTACCATAAATTGAATCAAGGTGTTCCCGGCAAAAAAATGTCTGGTCTAGTGTTCATTAGGTACATTAGCGATCCAATAATCTGTCTATACAGTGTGGCATCAATCAACTCTGATGAAGTGTCGACCAACAGCTTCAGCTTCGCTTCTATGGGTGTATTCATGGGATTGCATTCCAACATGTCGAATCTCTTTAATATTTCAATTGTGTACTTCCCTTGGTTAAGGAAGATCCTCTCAGGACTTTGCCATACCTCAATACCTAAGAAATAATGCATTAGGCCAAGGTATTTCATTTCAAATTCCAAGTCAAGTCTCTTTTTACATTCAGTGATGAGATTTTCTTCTCCAATTAAGAATAAGTCATCCACATATAGCGGTAAGAATACTGGCTCATTGTTCATGATTTTGAAGTAGAGGTTAGAGTCTACTTTACTCTTGGTAAAGCCGAAGCTCATCAGGAAACTATCTATATGGCCATACCAAGCTCTAGGAGCTTGATTCAATTCGTATAAGGCTTTCTTCAATCTGCAGACATGAGACTTCCTGTCTTCAACCTCAAATCCTTGAGGTTGCTCTATATACACTTCTTGTTCGATGACACCATTTAGAAAAACTATCTTCACATCCATCTGGTGCATCTTCCACTTCATCTTAGCTACAAGAGATATGATGGTTCTGATCAAACTGTATCTGGCCATAGGAGCGAATGTCTCTTCATAGTTAATGCCTTCCTTTTGGGAAAAGCCACGAGCGACAAATCTTTCTTTATACTTTTCAATACTTCCATCAACAACATGTTTTATTTTGAAGAGCCATCTGGAGGATACCACATATTTATTCTTTGGTCTAGGAACTATTTCCCATACTTCGTTCTTCATTATGGATTGGTATTCCTCTATCATGGCATATTCCCATTCTTTCCTCTGAATGGTTTCTTCAAAGTAGGTAGGATCCTTTTCTATGAGATCACACATCAAAGTCGTATAACTAGAGAATGGCTTTGGTCTTTTCACTTGTCTCATAGTTCCTTGGGGAACACCGTAGTTCTCTCCATCTTGAATAAGCTCTCTAGCCCAAGTTGGCTTTCTTTTATGGAGGGTTGTCATCTGAGGAGGTTCTTGCACTTCTACTATATCATGGTATTCTAGAAGTTCCTCATCAGGGGAAGTTATGACTTCCCTCACTGGTTCTGCAGCTCTGGGAACCTCCCTCATTGCAGTACTGGGGATTATGGGTTCCTATTCATATACTTCTTCAAGCTGGCATAGTTTAGATTTCTTGAGCACTGCATCTTCATCAAAGGTCACATCCCTGTTGATCTCAATGTGATGTTGACCTGGTATATAGATTCTGAAGGCCTTGGAGACCTCACAGTATCCCACAAATATTCCCTTCTTTCCCAAAGGGTCCAACTTGTTTATCTTTTCTTTAGGTATATGAATAAACACTGGACATCCAAATATTTTGAGATGGCTTACCTCTGGCTGATTTCCGGTGAACATCTCTTCCGGTGTCTTGAGCCCAAGTTCACTATGGGACAATCAGTTCTGCACATAAACAACTGCCATTGCTGCTTCTGCCCATAAGCACATAGGAATATCTTGATCATGGATCATAGTCTTCACAACTTCCAGTATGGGTTTGTTCTTTCATTTAGCTAAACCGTTTTGTTGGGGATTATCGGGAGTAGTGAGTTCCCTCTTGATCCCAACATCTTTGCAGAAGTTCACAAACTCTTTTGAGGTATATTTTCCTCCATTATTTAACCTGAGTATCTTAATCTTCCTTACAGAAAGGTTCTCTGTCAAGGCTTTGAATTCCTTGAGCTTGCTGAGCACTTCAAATATATCCAGGTCTTACGAGAATAATCATCAATGAATGACACATAGTATACATACCCACTAATGGAGGACGATGGCATTGGGCCACATACATCTGAATGAATGAGTTCTAGGACTCCTTCTGCCTTGTTGTCCCTCTTCTAAAATAGGTTCTTGATGTTCTTCCCTTGTGCACATCCATTGCATATGCCTTCATGATTGTTAGGACCACACAATGTACCTTTTTTCCCACACTTTTTTCCACCATTACACTCTTGTTTCACTCACATTTAAACTCATATTATCACTTTACCCTATCTTTCCAAAGGTATACAACATCTCTTCTCTTTACTATATGTTTAATCTATTTTGCATATAATTTTACATTACTCTCGTACTTAACCATTGATCAGAAATGTATAAGTGTTGAAACAGTTCAAACTGCAGATTAGCATTGAGGCCTATTGCTGAAACAGTTAAAGCACGCAAACCCTGTGGCTGAAACAACAACTCATACAGAAGAAGTTGTTACACAGTCCGTGGTCAACGATGCTGAAACACAGAAGCTGTTACACAGTCCATGGTCAATGATGTTGAAACACAGAAGCTGTTACACAGTCCGTGGTCAATGATGCTGAAACAACAACTCACACAGAATTGACTACCACAGCAACACCTTGAGCTAGCATCAATCATCGCTATTGCCTGAGAAGTGTTGAAACAGTCAGAACGCAAATCCTGTGGCTGAAACAAACCGTGATTTGCGATGCTGAAACAACATACAACAACAGTAACAAGAGACAAATAAAGAAGCTGTTACTCCAGTCGCAACAACAACACCTCACTCAGCACTTGTAATAGCATTCTATTGCGGGAGACTAGGATATCCTATTCCAATTTAGAAATTCGATCTAACTAAGAATAGGACTCAGATGTACACCTGTAATTAGTTGATTAAATTGTATCGAAGGGATCCTCCTCTTTAAATAAGAGGAAATCACCATTCGAGAGGACCTTCTGTTTTACCTAAGAAAGGATTCTACAGAGAGGGACGTGTTTTTACTTCAGATTGTAATGTAACACAGCTGACAGATGAATAAAAGATTGTTCTGAGCATTTCTCTCTAGTTCCTTTCTTTCCAGGGGAATATTGTGAGAAGGGAGGGCCCACCTTCTTCACAAGATTCACCCATTAGCTTTGTAGCGTGTTAGTGTAATTTCTGTTTATGCCTTGATTAAATTCTGTTTTGCTGAAACACTACTTTATTGAATTCTGTTTTGCTGAAACACTACTTTACTGAACTCTGTCTTGCTGAAACTCTGCTTTACGGAATTTTACATTGTTTTCATGTGATTCATGCTTGGGTAACTGTTAATCATTTTAGTTAGCAATCCTGTTTGATGAATTTATGAAAGTGTGCTAGTCAGAAACAAGTGTTGAAGTTTCCTACTTAGGAAATAGGGTCATGTTCTCTATTAGAGATAGTTAGCCTTCAATGCATTAATGAGTTCATGAAAGTGTGCTAATCAAAAACAAGTGCTGAAGTTTCATGCTTAGGAAATAGGGTCCTATTCTCTGTTAAGAGATAGACAGCCTTCAGTGTGTATGTCAATTATTTCAGTTAAGCAATGAGTTCATGAAGTGTGATGATCGGAAACAGGTGCTGAAGATTCTTGCTTTGGGAATAGGGTCATGTTCTCTGGTTACAGAATAGTTGGTCTTTCTTGTTGCAGTATCTTGTTGTTATTTTAATGTAATATAGGATTCTTCAATCAATCATTTCTTTAAACTTTGAGCTCTGCAATAGGTAGGTTGCTTTCCTGTAATTCAAGTTAGAACTTCAGTTTGTTCAAGGCAAGTGTGATTAATATATTTGTACTACAACTTTAGGTTGCTTTTGAGATTGAGTATATATAGTGCATGATTACCTTTGAAATAAACAGACTTCTCTGGGTTGACAATTTATGTAGCACTTGATTGTTTAGATTAAATAAGAAATTATAGTGACCAACATTTTGGCGCTGTTGCCAGGGAAGGTAATTATAGATTTCAAAATCACTTATGATTTTTCAGATACAAAGATTGCATGAGAGGACGTGGAGACCCCAAAGACATTGACCCTACAGGTGGCAGGGGAAGAGGAAGAGGAGGAAGAAAGACTTATATTGACGAGATTATATCAAAGTCTGAATCTGTTGCTCAACGACCAATTACTCGGAAACCAAAATCCCAACCTTCATTTCAAGCAAACTTTGAAACGGGGAAAGAAGTTTGGATTCCTGAGACAATCAAGAAACTAGCAGGAAACATTGAGGACAGAGCAAGCGCAGCAGGGGAGCAGACATAAGAAAACATGGATGAGTACAATGAATAATTGCATCATGAAGAACAGGCAGGTCTTGAAGGAGAGGTAAATGACGAAAACTCTTTCTCCACATTAGGATTTCCTATTGGTGATATTCCTAGAGGGGTGGCCCCCATGAAGAACATTCCACTCTCAGCACTACCTAATTTTCATGGTTTGTCTTCAGAAGATCCTGATGAATTCCTTTTTGAGTTTGAAATATTATGCAGAAGTTATGATTACGTTTCCAATGCTAAAACATTAAATCTATTTCCAGCAACATTAAAAGGAAATGCACTAAGATGGTTCATGAGTCTTGGAGGCCATGTAATCACAACATGGGACCAAATGAAACAAAAATTCCTGAACAAATACTAGGACTATTGTCGAACAAGAGAAAAGAGGGAGGAACTATTTAAGATGATGCAGAAAGAGGATGAAAATCTGGAGGACTTTGTAGAAAGGCTACAGTACAATCTACAAAGATCCAGTCACCCCAATGTAAGTAAAGACATTCTTAAAACTATATTATTAAAAGGAGTAAGGGATGACTGTCTAGATATGCTGAATATGCTTGAAAAAGGGGACATATCTAAGTAATCATACGATGAAATTGTTAACTTATGCAAAAGATGTTCAAGAGGAGCTTCAAGAAATAGATCAAATAGCAGGGACACCACATTTTCAAGAGTCCAAAAATCAGCCAGTGGGGGAGCAACAAGAGCCGAAATAGGTAACTTACTTGAAGGTTTTAAAACCGAAATGTTAAGCTCTTTTGCCACACAAATTGACACCCTGTAGATTCAAAAGAAGAAAGTAGAAGCAGAGGCAGCCCTGTCCATCTTTTGTTCTAAATGCAGAGACAAGCACCCACGAAGGGAATGTCCATTGGACAAAAAGCCAATCTGCACCATCTGTGATAAAGATCATGAAACTCAACAATGTCCATCTTTACCAGGGATCAAGGCAGCATTACAACCAACTGATGAAGAAGCTGAAGCTTTCTATCTGTTGACACAAAGAAGGCAATGGCAACCACAGAGACAAGGTATGAATCCTAACATGCCATTTACATATTCTAATCGCTGGAATAACTATACTTCTTTCAATCAAATGAGTTACCCTCCCTGTAATCAAATGCAATATCCAAATCAAATGAATTACCCGCCCATGCAACAAACTAACCCACCCTTTGTTGATCCATCAATGTGGACTCCTTGGCCTCCACAACAACGACAACCATATCAGAACCAATGGAATCCAAATTGGAGAGGACAACAACTCCCTTTCTCAAATCAATTACCTCAATCACAATTTCTACAACCACTCTCCTTACCATCATGTACTCCACCAAACAATCAAATGATGAGACCCCAGCTACCTGTACAACCCAACCCTAACCCCAATAATAAAGTTGTGCAGTGCATTGATATTCATAACCAACCTACATTTTCTCTTCTCCCTGCGCAATGCAATGATATTCATCTATGATATGGGAGAATAGTAGAACCTAGCATAGCTGATGTTACCTCTTCTGATAAAGAGGAAACAAAAGAGCATGATATACCTGAAGAGGTACAATCATCCTCTAACAATGCTGCTGAAACAACAAAACCACCATTTCCTGAGCGTTTAGCTTTGACTAAAACACCTGAGCCACCTTCTTTCAATCTTCTAGGGGAATTACAAAATCTTTATGTCAAAATTCCTCTACTACAAGCACTACGAGATGTACCTATTTATGCCAGGACGATGTGAGACATTTGTGTTAAGAATCCTGGTAGGAAAATTAGGGATCCCCTCACAGTCCATGTTATGGGTGACTTGTCTACACTAATGTCAGGTAAAGTCGCCCCAGTTAAATATGGTGATCCCGGCCACCCTACCGTCTCAGTACAAGTTGGAAAAATGATAATCCCTCGAGTCCTGGTAGAATTAGGTGCCGCTATCAATATCATAACTCTAGAAACCTTACAACTGCTACAACTGTAAAATGAAGTCAGAAACACCCGAACTATCCTAGAATTAGCTGACCGATCCACAATTAAACCAAAGGGAGTCATTGAAGACCTAATTATCTCAGTGGAATCCTGGAATTATCCAGCTGACTTTGTGGTACTACAACTTAAAACAAAGTTGGGGGGCCACCCTCTAATTTTGGGCAGGCCTTGGCTAGCCATAACATATTCTTTTATCAGCTGTAGATTAGGTTCAATGACAATTTCCAATGGTTACGAAACTAAACAGCTTACCCTCTACCCTCATGCTACACCCATGATTAATAATGATAATTTTGTATGGGTAGACTTCAATGATCAACTTACTCAACCCATCTTGACTATCGGACAAGCTCTAAGCCTTAAATACAACACCAAGAATGAAGTAATTAATAATTTTATTTGTGAACCCTCCTCCGTGACTCCAGAAACTCACAACCAGTTAGCTGCACTGTTGGAGTCAGATAATCAGGAAAACCTTAACTCTGAAAACCCACCTCAAACATCTGCCACCATCTCTTCTAAAAGCATACCAGTAGAAATTGAACCTGGCAAAACACTAAACACAAACCCTAACCTGACAGATGCTGAAACACAACAATTAATGAAGTTACTTCTGGAAAATAAAGAAGCATTCGCATGGGACTATACAGATATGAAAGGAATCTCTCCCGAATTATGTACTCATTGTATATATATCAAGGAGGATTGTCGACCGATCTGCCAATCTCAACGACGAATGAACCCTAATTTGAGATAAATCCTTAAAGAATAACTTCAAAAATTGCTTGATGTAGGGTTTATCTATCCTATATCAGACAGTGAATGGGTTTCCCCATTGGTAATAGTTCCTAAGAAAAACAGGAAATGGACAGTATGTGTGGATTATAGAGCCTTAAACAAAGCTACTCAAAAAGATCACTTTCCATTACCATTCATTGATTAGGTGTTAGACAGTTTGTCAGGGAAGAAATTTTTCTCATTTTTAGATGGTTTCAGTGGGTATAATCAGATCAAAATTGCACCTCAAGATCAAGATAAAACCACTTTTACTAG
>ML778124.1:681388-709588 GCA_009831015.1 Picea engelmannii | reverse complement strand
GGATGAGATCCTATAAAAATGGATTTAGAATGGAAAATCAAAACAAAATAGGAAAGGTCCTATTTAATGATTTCTAAAAATAGAAGATTGCTGATGAAGTGCAGTTTTAGCCTCCCAAGGCTATTTTATTTGGTCCTCCAAAGCTAAAATTCGAATTGGGTGATGTGTCATTTGATACCTATCAATTTTCCCTTGAAAATGACCAAATCTAGTCAAAAAAATCCCTTTTGACTTTCATCTCCAAGAATGGCCTTCAGATTTTGATTTGATAATTCATAACCAGCTTATTGAAGAAGATTTCAAACCATTCAAACCCAAAAAATCCTGATCTAGGAAAAAATTTGGCTATTCTGGCCGTGACAGACTTTCACCAGCTAATTTACCCGAAAATCTGCTTCTTAGCTAGTGAAAGGCGGAGCTTTCACCAGCTAACTAGTTAAAATTATGCCTTCTGTGCTGGTGAAAGCGCAGATTTTTTCAAAATCAAATTCCTCAATCATGGAGAGTCCATTTTGCATGCTTAAATAGTCGATCAACATCTACAAATACTAAGCTTTCCAATGGTGCTTTTAAAACTCAATTTGTAGCCTGGGAAACTATCAAAATTTTCCCTACAAGATTAGGCATCGTTCTTTCAAAAATGCCAGTGTGTTTTTGATCGCTAACACCGCCTATAGACCCAGTCAGTCCAATTAACCCCCCTACCATACCAAGCCTGCCCCACACCTTACCAGAATCATCCACTCCTTCCCTTCATATTCTTAGCGATGATTCTGAGCCAGACAATTCTCCCTGTCCCATCATTGAGGAAAAACCCCCACGAAAATGAAAGCAAATTCCTTTCTTTCTGCCCTTTTTACAAAGAAAATGAACAAGGGCCTCAACAAGGTTAGCCACTACTACCACTGCCCTAGACCCCCAACCCATCCGACTAATACCCCGTACACCTCTAACCTCCCAAATGCCGGAATCTTTGCCTATTCCACCCACGGGCACTGAAACACAAGAACCAGATGCCCAGGGTGTTGCGACATCATCCGTTTCAAATCAAGTAGTTGTTACACAAGAACCATCTACTCAGCAAGTAGCTGAACCACAAGAACCAGCTACCCAATTCGTAGCTAAAACACAAGAACCAGCTATCCAATTAGTAGCTAAAACATAAGAACCAGCTACCCAATTCGTAGCTGAAACACAAGAACCAACTACCCATTTAGTAGCTGAAACATAAGAACCAGCTACTCATTTAGTGGATGAAACACAAGAACCAGCCATAGCTGCCACACAAGAACCAGCTACAGCTAAAACACAAGAACCAGCTGCTAATATTGACACTGAGATACAAGAATCATAGGTCCAGGGTGCCGCAACACTACTTTCCTTACATCAACAAGCTGAAACACAAGAAGCAGCTGTCGATCCTGTAGCTACTCCATAAGAACCAGCTAGTGCGGCTGTGACTGCTACACAAGAACCAATCACTCCTCAACCAGAACCAACAATGGCCTCTGTTTTACTAGAAAATGAGTTCCTAAAGTCTGAACTGGAAGCCTACAAGCAAGAGTTAGCCATGGCAAAGGAAGCCTATGAAAAAGAACTTAACTTGCACACCCTAGCTCGCATAGCAATCATGTCAGAGGAAACTACAGAGGATCTGTGTAGAGAATATATGTGCAGTCAATGTGGGGAAATCTACTATCAAGCAGGCTACAAAGTAACTCAAATTCCAATGCCTGGAGCCTCCCCTGCACCTTCGACTTTTGCAGTCAAAGAAGAACACCCTACTGTTACACAAGAACCAGCAGGACCTTTCAGAATTAAGACTGAGCCCTGGCTTGCAACAAATGTCAGTTTTGAAACCCCTATTTTTGTTAATAAAGCTGTACAAACATTGCCTATGGATGAATCTACCCCTCCCAGCCAGATCAATATCCACACCTTTGTGGAACAAGCCACTCAGACCCTACCTCAGCCTACCACTTGCAACGCTGAAACACAAACTCAAACCCTACTTCAGCCTATTACTTGCAACGTTGAAACACAAACTTAGCCATGGGATGAGCAGGCAATAATAGAAAAATGGAAAAAAGAGTCTGCTGTTACACATGCCAAAACCCTGCAGGAACACAGACAAATCTGGATAAATCATACCTACTCAAATTGGGAAGCTTTGGAACAAACACGCCAGGAAGCTCGTGCCCTTAAGAGACAGAACAAAGAGCTAAAAGGAAAATTGCTCCTGATATTTGACTTGGAACAAAAGCTATTGGCTGCAAGGAAACCATCCTGCAATTACTCCTTGTTCCTCATGGAACGACTTACATGGTTTCAGATCAAATCAATCACAGAAGGCAGACCCCATGCAGTGTTACATCCAACAGATTTTGTCAAAACCTTTGCAGAAGCCTCTGCTATGGATCAACACCTCCTCTGTGAATCATATTTTCATAATGAGGCCATCCCTAAAAACCGACAGCTTAACCTGAACCCTCTTGTCGGTGACATCTAGATCAGGGCACTCACCTCCTTCCTCAACAATCAAATTATATGGCAGAATGAATTCCTAGCTGCCAAACATAACGAGGATAACTGCCTTCTCTGGATAAGGCCAAAACCACAAAATGCTGCCACCTAGTCACAGAGTATTATCAGTTTTTAAAGAAACCAAGGATGACTGAACACATTCAGCAACTACAGACAACAGTGCTTCAGGATTGTCAACACTTCATCAGATCCATAGAGATTGCTACCCTACAGGAAAATAACATGTTAATCTACTGAGAAAATATAGGAACACAATCCTTTTAGCCCCACTAATCTTGAGATGGCAATCTCCAGGGTACCTAACTACATCAAGTGTGTTTAGCAATGTGCTGAAAGCTGGATAGGGTACCGGTTTTATTTTCCTATCCTCTGGTTTCCAGCAGAGAGATATCAAATTCATTATAAGTTTCCTAAGAAGACAGAAACAACAACTTGGCAAAGGTTACAATGCATTCAAGGGTTCAGAGATCCAACAGACAGCACCTCCCACAGCTACTGCTTGAGTAACTTGCACGCTCAGAGTCGGTATTCAGATTCTGATTCAGAGTGAAGTTGCCTAAGGACATGCAACATTTTATGTTGGGGGGGATGTTAGGACCACACAATGTACCTTTTTTCCGACACTTTTTACCACCATTACACTCTTGTTTCACTCACATTTAAAATCATATTATCACTTTACCCTATCTTTCCAAAGATATACAACGTCTCTTCTCTTTACTATATGTTTAATTTGTTTTTCATATAATTTTACATTACTCTCGTACTTAACCATTGATCAGAAATGTATAAGTGTTGAAACAGTTTGAACTACAAATTAGCATTGAGGCCTGTTGCTGAAACAGTTAAAGCACACAAACCCTGTGGCTAAAACAACAACTCATACAGAAGAAGCTGTTACACAGTCTGTGGTCAACGATGCTGAAACACAGAAGCTGTTACACAGTCCGTGGTGAACGATGATGAAACAAAGAAGCTGTTACATAGTCTGTGGTCAACGATGCTGAAACAACAACTCACACAGAATTGACTACAACAACAACACCTTGAGCTAGCATCAACCATCGCTGCTGCCTGAGAAGTGTTGAAATAGTCAGAACGCAAATCCTGTGGCTGAAACAACCCGCGATTTGCGATGCTGAAACAACATACAACAACAATAACAAGAGAAAAATAAAGAATTTGTTACTCCAGCCGCAACAACAACACCTCACTCAGCACTTGTAATAGCATTCTGTTGCGGGAGACTAGGATATCTTATTCTAGTTTAGAAAGTCAATCTGACTAAGAATAGGACTCAAATGTACACCTATAATTAGTTGATTAAATTGTATCGAAGGGATCCTCCTCTTTAAATAAGAGGAAATCACCATTTGAGAGGACCTTTTGTTTTATCTAAGAAAGGATTCTATAGAGAAGGATGTGTTTTTACTTCATATTGTAATGTAACACAGTTGACAGATGAATAAAAGATTGTTCTGAGCATTTTTCTCTAGTTCCTTTCGTTCCAGGGAAATCTTGTGAGAAGGGAGGGCCCACCTTCTTCACAAGATTCACCCGTTAGCTTTGTAGCGTGTTAGTGTGATTTTTGTTTATGCCTTGATTAAATTATGTGTTGCTGAAACACTACTTTATTGAATTTTGTTTTGCTGAAACACTACTTTACTGAACTCTGTCTTGCTGAAACTCTGCTTTACTGAATGTTACGTTGTTTTCATGTGATTCATGCTTGGGTAACTGTTAAGCATTTTAGTTAGCAATCCTGTTTGATGAATTTATGAAAGTGTGCTAGTCAGAAACAGGTGCTGAAGTTTCCTGCTTAGGAAATAGGGTCCTGTTCTCTGTTAGAGATAGTTAGCCTTTAGTGCATTAATGAGTTCATGAAAGTGTGCTAATCAAAAACAGGTGTTGAAGTTTCCTTCTTAGGAAATAGGGTCTTTTTCTCTGTTAAGAGATAGACAACCTTCAATGTGTATGTCAATTATTTCAGTTAAGCAATGAGTTCATGAAGTGTGATGATTGGAAACAGGTGTTCAAGATTCCTGCTTTGGGAATAGGGTCTTGTTCTCTGGTTACAGAATAGTTGGTCTTTCCTGTTGCAGTATCTTGTTGTTATTTTAATGTAATCCAGGATTCTTCAATCAATCATTTCTTTAAACTTTGAGATCTGGAATAGGTAGGTTGCTTTCCTGTAATTCAAGTTAGAAATTCAGTTTGTTTAAGGCAAGTGTGATTAATATATTTGTACTACAACTTTAGGTTGCTTTTGAGATTGAGCATATATAGTGCGTGGTTACCTTTGAAATAAACAGACTTCCCTGGGTTGACAATTTATGTAGCACTTGATTGTTTAGATTAAATAAGCAATTATAGTGACCAACAATGATCACCTTTGAGTTCTGGTAAACCTGTGACCACTTTGCATATGTATGGTAGTGCCTTGTAGTTGATGTGAGATAATATTCTATGCCAAGATTCTTCAATGGCATGGGTCATGGTAGCTTCTGAGTGACCCTTTAGCTTATGCAAGCGACCTTCTTCTCTTTCAATGATGATTTCTTCATTTATGGTCTCTCCTTTAGCACGTTGCCTTCTGCAACCTTCACTATAGCTTCCTTAGAGATATTACATGTGACCTGGAGCAAGGTCAACAAAACAAGAAGCAAGAATAATATCCTTCTGACAATATGAAGCAATAACATGAATAATCATCACAATAGCTCCTTTAGAGATATCACTTATAATTTATCCGAAGCAAAGATTAAAGGTAAGGAATACAATATCTAGGGTTTTGAACAGGAATAATACTTCTTTGTTTATTTATTTTTTAGGAGATATTTTATTTCTAAGATTATATATCTAGGGTTTTGAACGGTAATAATCTTTGTAGTTTTTACCTTTTTTACCCAGAATAATCTTTGTAGTTTCTCTGGACTTCTCTGCCATCTTCATAAATTATTTTTTGGCTTCTTCAAAGGGTTGAGCATTTAGACATATGAAATGAGGTGAGTCACTTTTTACTTTGATTCAATTTTAATTTTACGTAAAGATATTTAAATATATTTTATTTATTTTTTAATTTTAAGTTTCAGAAGTAAAAGTTGATTTGAGAGATAAAGTCAATCCATAATAATAATTGTTACATCTTTTTTCTCTTCTTTTCAATATGAGCACTCCACCACCTATTCCAAAAACTCACCCTAACAAGGGGAGGCTGTTATACGCAATTTTGGTCATTGTGATGATGTCATGATAATGTCATGATAATGGAAAATCAAGCTCTTCACTAAGAACATTTTCCTGAGAAAGGTTACACTTGTCAGCTTCCAGAAATCATATTTTAAAAATAGTTCGCAGGCTGCATATATACTCTCCTGCGAGAATGATTCATTCCCGCAGGCTGCATTCAACTGGGGTGCGAACTTCTCGCACTGTACTCATGGTTAGGGTGCGAACATGTTTCTTAAGGAGGAAAATGGATAAGTTCTTGATCCTTCTAGAAGGAATCTTCTAGAAGGATGAGTTGGCTTTTGAATGGTTGGCAAAGTACTGACTTTCCAAATATCTTGGGATCATTCTCTATCCAAGTAACTAAACTATCTTCTCATATATATTGAGGAGATTGCTCATGGAAAGGGTTAACAAGATCAATTAGCAAGAGATTGATTAGAGAACTAGTGCAAGACTGTAGGGAGGACTGATGCTATAGTAGCAAGAGACAACAACAAGGTCATTACATGTGGTTGATTTTCTTCATGCATGAGCAATTGTGTGTGTCAGAGCTAGAAGCCATCGAAAGGAGACCTACGACATCAAGGCTCAGGTTGTAAGTTTCTCTTTCAATTAATTCAATACAGTAATATGTCCCTTTCCCATAAATATGATGTCACTTTATTACATAATTCCTTGATCATATGTATAGACTAGTCATTGAATATCTTAACTTGCCTTTACTTTGATTGGTTCATTTTGGTGTGATCTGAATGGGACGAGAGCATTGGAGCAAAGATTGGAACAACAGAGATCTAAGGAAAGTATTCATAAGGTATGTCCAGGATCCTTATCTCTTAGTTCATTTCAATAGTCTAGATCTAGGGAAAGGGTAGTATTCTGTCCTGTTTTGTTCTAGATACCAGGTGGATCTAGGGAGGTCGGTTTGTGTCCGCACTCACGGACTTATCCTATAACAAAATTGGTTACTGCACTGGGGAACACCACTTTTTCTTGATGGTTTTTTGAATTTTCTATGGCCATTTTCTCTGCTTGCATTTTTCTCTTGATTTGTTAGTCTTTGAGTCCTCAGGATACCCTAAGAGACCTTCTGGGTCTAAGAGCCAGTTTGGATTTTGCTTGATTTTTCAAATTTTTCATTAGTTTCAGGGATTCCCACACTGTGCCCATTAGCAGCCTGTGAGAACCTTGACAGTTCACACCTTGCTTATATATTCCAGTGCGAGTAGTTCTCATTCTACATTTAAGTGGCCTACGAGAACCATAGTTTCTCGCACTGTGTCCCACACTAGTCTGTGAACAGTTTTTGTGAAATTTTTGGATTCAAGTTTTGACTCTGTCAATAGCTCATATATGTTGATTTACACCTCTCTGGCTTGTTGAATCAGTGACTTACATATCTTTTGCTGTAATTGGCTTGCTGGATTTGATCTAGGTTTTCTAGGCTTGTTCTTGGTTTTGAAACTTGACTTTCATCTCTTGTCTTTTATTGGCATTTTTCTTCTCTCTGATTTCTGGAGTTGAGTCTGTCGTGTTGGCTAAGAATCAGTGATTGATTGGAAGTTAAGTATTAGGTGTTTCTCTTGTACTTGTTGGTTCGAAAGGACAAATTTTTCATTTACATTGAGAAGCTCCTCGATTTGCTTTTGTTTTTGCTTTCATTGAAAGTATTGGCTTGGGTTGTTTGTTTGAGTCTTTATAATTTGTTTTTCTTTTCTCATTATTCAGAGTTCTTCTTGGAAAGTGAACTGCATGTTTTCTTTCAAGTTTTGTTTTTGCTTTCTGCGAGAACATTGAAAATCAAAGTTTTAAGAGTATTGAAGTTTTGAAAAGACATATTGGAATTATTCCTTGATACATGATTGTTTGCATTGACATATAAAAGGAAATCGAGAATTGCATTTGCATTATTGAGATTGATTTGGAAATTGTTCTCTCTCTCCCATAACTAGGATTCATCAAATGAAAAGACTTATATTTCATCATATCCTTGCAATATTTGGGTCAGAGTCACACATCATGAGTTTCATTTCCATTGCCTTTGAGTAAACAACAGCCTGTAAAAACATTGCGTAATATTAAAATTGATCTAGTAACTCTTTTCTAGGGCTGTTTTACACCAACATTTAGCTAGGCTAGTGCTTTGGAGTAGGAAGAGAGACACACTCTCCAAAAGCTCAAAAACACACAATAGTATCTTGAGTTAGGGAGTGTAAAATTCCATTAGTAGCATATTGTCCTGGGAAGCCCTTCTAACAAAAGGGTCAAGCATTAGGTCGCATTGGTGTTGGCAGAGATACTAACCTGCTCTGTTGACATCAGTGTAGAGATTGCACGTATTACGGGGGTCACTCCAAGGTATACCCACAATTATGAGTGGAATCCCTTGAGTTGATTTCGGGCTAGATACCCTGCCTTTGCGTGTGGATCAGACTGACGACTGTTTCCCTAGGCAGTACTGTTGTTTGTGGTGACCTTAGTGGCTTATCTCTCTAGGTTCTTACCCAAGGTGACTGTGGAGGGGAAAGTATCCATGGTACCTGGAATCGACGTTGATCAAACTCACTCGGGCTCCTTGGAGGGTATACCCACGATTGTGTGTGGGAGCTTGCACCAGGGCGTAAGTCTTTTCAGCAGGTCGTCAATGTAACTTTTCCACCCTAGCCCCGCCCCTTCTTGTATCGTTGTTGTGACGTTGGATTTCATCACCAACTAGTGGCTTCGGTATTAGAAGGTATTGTTTGCTTGGTGATTGCTTCTAGATTTTGTTTACTAGGGTGTGTTGTTTGTTTCTCGAAGTTGACCTTAGGATTTTCGTTGGGGAGTTGGTTACTTGTTTACAATTTCTCCCCCGCGACGTTCACGTAGGATGCAAGGTTTGTCTCCGAAACATCCGGAAGCTTCACAACCTTTGCACACAACAACACCTGAGGGTACCCCTGAGGACTCTCCTCGTCTGGGTGAAATCCCTCTTGTTACTCTACCACACGTGGACATAAGTGACATCCCAGAAGTTTTTACACCACCGCCACAAGTAGAACCTACTGATCCTCTTGCTGAATTTCAAATTACCAATACTGTCGAGGATTATCGCATTCATCGTGGTGAACGACCTTCAGGACGATTTCATATTTTTGGAGAAGCTCTTGCTATATCATCTGAATCAATTGCTGGGCCATCTCACGGTGTAGTAGGCCAAGATCCTTATTGTTCAGGTGATTTACGACGAGTCTTGTTTGGTACTGAATCCCCTGTCTACGAAGTCATCAACCCTTCTGTGTTTCCTGAACCAGAAACTACACCAGAGACTACCACCTATCATTTTGTTCTCCCTCCTAAGATGGCCCATCTCGCAATTACTTCGAGTGTCTAAACCAGAGTTACTGCAACTACTCTTCCTCCTATTAATACCCAAAGGACTCCTGAGGCTAATCTGAATTTACCTCCTGGTTACCATGTGCTGAATCCATCATTGAATGTTTCTCATCCAACACCCCCACAAACTCCAGCTGGTTCTCTAGGTGGTCCTCAGTTACCTGGGCATCCTATTCCCGGTTTCATCCCAACACTCCCTCAGTTTCCTACTGGTAATCCTAATGATGGTAGCATTATTTCAACCATTGCACCTAATGTACAAATTCCTGTTGGTGGCCAGGGTAGTACGTTTCCTTTTCCCGGACATACCACAACTACTGCACAACCTACAGTTGGTACATAACTTCCGGGTGGGACTGTCCCTTTGGTAGGGGGACCAACCTCACCGTTAGGACCAAACATACCTCCTTCATTGGCCCAGTATTGGAATCAACTTATGCAAAAATTTCCTCAAAATGCTGGGGGGCAGCAAGCTGTCCCTACCAATTTTGTTATAGGATAAGTCCGTGAGTGCGGACACAAACCGACCTCCCTAGATCCACCTGGTATCTAGAACAAAACAGGACAGAATAATACACTTTCCCTAGATCTAGCCTATTGAATGAACTAAGAGATAAGGGTTATGGACATACCTTGTAATCGCTTTCCTTATGTCTCTGTTGTTCCAAGCTTTGCTCCAATGCTCTCGTCCCATCCAGATCACAACAAAATGAACCAATTGAAGTAAAGGCAAGTTAAGATATTCAATGACTAGTATATACATATGATCAAGGAATTATGTAATAAAGTGACATCATCTTTATGGGAAAGGGACATATTACTGTATTGAATTAACTAAAAGTGAAACTTACAACCTGAGCCTTGATGTCGTAGGTCTCCTTTCGATGGCTTCTAGCTCTGACACACACACTTGCTCATGCATGAAGAAAATCAACCACATGTGATGAATTTGCTGTTGTCTCTTGCTGATGTAGCATCAATCCTCCATACAATATTGCACTAGTTCTCTAATCAATCTCTTGCTAATTGAGCTTGTTAACCCTTTCCATGAGAAATCTCCTCAATATATAGGAGAAGATAGTTTAGTTACTTGGATAGAGAATGATCCCAAGATATCTGGAAAGTCAGTACTTTGCCAACCATTCGAAAGCCAAATCATCCTTCTAGAAGATTCCTTCTAGAAGGATCGAGAACTTATCCATTTTCCTCCTTTAGAAACATGTTTGCACCCTAAACATGAGTACAGTGCGAGAAGTTCGCACCCCAGCTGAATGCAGCCTGCGGGAATGAATCATTTTCGCAGGAGAGTATATATGCAGCCTGCGAACTATTTTTAAAATATGATTTCTGGAAGCTGACAAGTGTAACCTTTCTTAGGAAAATGTTCTTAGTGAAGAGCTTGATTTTCCATTATCATGACATTATCATGACATCATCACAATGAACAAAATTGCGGATAACATAATGCCCCCCCAAAGTCTAAGAGCGGAACTAGTGACAGTCGATAGACTTTGTAAGCTGTATTTGTGTGTCAAAAACCAAAAGCGCATCTAATCGGAAACCTGCAAACAATCGAGCATCAGCAGAATATCATGTATCCCAATTCCTGAGGTAGGCATCCCCATACTTAGATCATAGACTGATGACATCATAAACAAAGGTCATGGCCACCAATCATACACTGTGGATCCATACCATCATAATATAGCATAGCCAACTGAATACACTGTGGATCTATGCGACAAATTTTAAATCAAGACGACATAGCCACGAATCATACACAGTGGATCTATGTGTCGCAAATCATGTAAATACTCCATCACAACCTGGATCAAAAAGAAAATATCCAGGGTCTTCAATCTCATTGCTCAAAGTACGAATCTAACCATGTGATTACATGTGTCGAATTCGAACATGGTAGAAACCACTTGATTGCCGGTCATTGATGTATACCGTTAACAAGTGTGAGGGAAATCACCATTGATGTCAATGACTCCCAAGGTACTATAGTACAATCCATCGACTGTGAATAAATGAGTTGATGTCGAACACCCGACGGAATCTCCCGATTAGGAGTAAATGATGTAAACCCTCTGTCGAGAGTGAGAAACTTGCCATTGAGGCATGCAAGCTTCAAGGTACTAAATGATTTCTAAGTCTTAATCCCAGATAATGTGCTGATGTCGACGGAACAAGACTCGTCATAGGATAAGATCTATGATCAAATTTTAATCCTTCTAATAATTTGATCATAGATTCAACATGCAACACTGATCAAGATAATGTCATAACAAATAGATGCATATCATAATAATCACACCTGGGTTGCATCATTCCTTTGAATGTGTTGGATCTTGAGATCCTTCTAGATCTATGTCAAGAGATCCCTTCTCCTGCAAATACTCTTTAAAGTTTAACCATTTAAACATATGTGAGTACATACCTTTGATAGCATTTGTAGGTGGTGGAACCATTTGGCTGCAACTGCAACTGGTTCTGAGACTGCAACTTGTTCTGAGACTGCAACTTGGGGTTTTATAAGGAAACCCTAATTTTTCAAACTTTGAATTTTGAAATTATGATCTAGGGGATAGATATGCTGAGATGAGGCGAGTTAGCTGGTGCTATCAGATTTATGAAAATCCAACTTTTACCCCCTCAAAATTGATCTGCGGATTTCTAGACTGGTGCTTCTAGTTTTCTGGTACTTTTGGTACTCTAGTACTTCTGGTACTTTTGGTACTCTGGTTTTCTGGTACTTTGTGAAACTAGGGTTTCACTTTCCAGGAGATCTAGCCACTGAAAAGGTGCACTGAAGGTGCCAAACTGATCCTTAGGGGAGGGCACACTTTTCTAGATGGTTTTGGGGATGAAAAGATTCACCATCAAAAAGCCCTAATTTTCATGTACGACAATAGTGACGTTTTTCACTTGTGAAAGATGCTTCCTTCAGTTTGGCTCTGATACCATGTTAATGTTTAATCCATTATTATAGTTCTTTGCATATTAGATAACAATAACATAATCCAAGATCACTGAGAAATACACAATCACAAGAGACACAACATTTATCCTAGGAAACTCTCTAGGGGAAGAAAACCCAGCAAAAATTCCTTAATATAGATAGCCAATATAATGCCAAGAGATCTCTTAAACTAATACATAAACTCCTCTCCCAGATATGCGCCACACTCTCTCTCTCCTTCTTCTCCAGCAACAGATCCGAAACTTGTCTCTCAATGAGAAAGTGAGTTGTGTCTAAGTGAGGCGCTAGCCTCCTTTATTTATGCAAGTTTGGCATGTGTGAAGTGTCTCTTCACTGGCAGGGATGAATTCTCAAACTGGGTGGATAAACCCATCTTTATTATATTTTTGGGCCTCTTTAATATCTGTTGGGGCCGACTTCTTATTCTGCCTATTACAATTGTCTTATGACCAATCCACAAAAGGGGATTTGGTCCTATTACAATAACTGACATGATCAATTCACAATGGGGATTGATCCTATGAATAATATATCAATAATAATAAGAATACTTTTTGCAGTTACATTTTTTCAACACACAAAACATGGGAAAAGGAACGCCGAAAAAAACTAGGTGTGTTGATATCATGATGTTGGTTTGTTACTAGGAGGGGTGTTGATACCATGCTGTAGTTTTGTTATAGGATGGGGTGTTCCACATGGTCCTTATGTTGGATGTATGATGGGGGGAATACTTATTGGTTGTATGGAGTTAGCATTTTTTTTTTCATTAACTTATGATGTGGATGTAGTGTGGTGATACATGTTGCCTTGGTGTGATGTTCTTAGGTGATATAAAATTGTGATATTAGACATGACTTAGGGGGAAATGTGTTTAATGATGTCATTACCCTTGTGGATGTATTTTTTCCTAAGTTTGAGTTAGAAGGGTGGTACTACATATATTTTAGTGTTCTAGACTTTTTCTAAGTAGATGATGCATTGTGATGTAATAATCCCTTGGTGGTGCACCCTAGGTTGGGATTTATGTTTTGTTGGTATCATAGCGGGGGGTTTTTGTTAGGGAAAACATATTTTATTTGCATGGGACAACACTTTAGTAGAGAGGGATTTTGTTAAGGAAAACATATTTTATTTTCTTGGAAGAAAACAAATAAACAATTGATCAGTGTTAGGTTTTCCCGTGGCAGAGCATTCATGGAAAAACCTAATGGCAAAGAAAAACTAGGAAGGAAAAGTGGAAGGTAAAGTCATAGTAGAAAAAATTAAAATATTGGGAAAGGCATGATTTCTAGGAAGTGAACCCTGTGAATATCGTTGAATGAGTATTTTGTAATGATTTCTGCATCCTCTTGCAGTTTCTTTGGAAGTTAGGGTTTTTTCCCCTTTCCCAATTTGTCATTTACTTATCCCTTTTATGAAATAATGACCAGGTCACTTAATCAATGCCTTATTAAATGTCCCTTGTCAAAGTTCTACCTAGAAATTCATGCCCCCAACTGGGGCATGCTTTTGATCTTTATGAATATTATTTAATAAACTTTTATCCTAAATAAATAAATGCTAGCTTCCATATATTATCATGACTGCATTTTAATTTTTTGATCTTGATAATTGATATTCCAACCATGAAAACCATTCTTAGGCAATTCTTCATGATTTTATATTTCCAATGAGCTCTTGTTTTCGAAATTTGGATACATGTGTATCAAGTTATGAGCTCTGGAAGTCAAGGTTCCAAACCAATCCAAGTTTATTCTGTTGGATTATTGAGAAGGGGGGTGAATCAGTAATAGAGAAATTTAATCATTTTTCACCATAAAATGCAAGTGTTATATCAATGTAGCATTATCATCCAATAGTTGTAGGGTAGATAAATAATGAACAAATGAACAATCACACACATACACAGTACACCAATGTTTTATGTGGAAACCCAAAGCGAGAGAAAACCACATAATGTTTTTTCTTATATGTCTTTAATAATTAGATTCATTGGAAGCACCAACTTCCTTTGTTTTCTAGCTGCACTGGAAGGAGGCTCCAACCCCCTAGTTTCTCAGGCTACAACCTGAGGGAAGATCCAACTCCCCAATTCTCTGGATACAACCAGAAGGAGGCTACAACCCCCTATGATCTACGGCTACAACTGGAAGGTGGTTACAACCACCTCTCCTTGCCCTATCCAACCACCCTGAAATATAAGTAGAATTATGGAACCACTGTCACACTATCACTATGAGATGTATTGTTGTAAACATGTGCCAATCAACCTGCACCAAACAACCTATAACAACCTCTACCAATAACCTATGCCAACATGTACCATACACCAACCTGTACCTCAACCAAGAATATTACAACAACTCATAATCATCACCAAGATCAATATGTGCTTCTAATAATATACCAAGACAAGTATGTTACATCATCCATAAACCATGTGTCAACAATACTACTAACAAGTGCCTCCAACCATGAACCAAGTATGTACCAATCATGCAACAACTACACATCAATTATGACTCATCAAGATGTACCAACATCATAAACTATACACCTCATGTATGTGTCGAATCATAAACTACTTGTCTGAACCATGTACCCAACATGTACCTCAACCAAAAGCCCTCATCAATTTCATCATCCAAATCTGATCTGATCACATATACCTAAAACACTATACCACAAGCTTGTAGCTCAAACCATGTGCTAGAACCTCACTGTTATACAACCTCTATCTATAATAATAACTTCAACAACATACCTCAACCAAAAGCCCTCAAACATGAACCAATATTAAACTTCAGTAGATCTGCCTCAGATCAACTCTACAGCAAGCCATAAACTCCCAAGAGGGCATACAACATATTTACAAGGAAAACCCTAAACTTGATTCATAAATTCAACACTACACATATGAGAACCGTAACTTTTTTTTCTTCTTGTAGCGTTCTATTGCCGTGAGTCCACTGCCACAATTTTTCTGCTACATTTTTTCTACCGTACTTTTCCTGCTGCGATTTTTCTGCCGCACTTTTTCTGCTGCACTTTTCCTGCCGCACTTTCTCTGTCACACTTTTTCTGCCGTAGTTTTTCTGCTACACATTTCCTGCCGCAATTTTTATGCTGTAGTTTTCCTGCCACTCTTTTTTTGCTGCATTTTTTCTACCGCACATTTCCTACTGCACCTTTTCTGTCGCGGTTTTCCTGTCGCACTTTTCCTACCACACTTTTTCTGCTGCAATTGTTCTCTATCAATAATACCTGCCCAAATAACCTTTCACAAAAATATATATTCAATGATATTCAAGTGTGATTTGAATGAGATAGACTTGCCTCTTATTTATAATTTCATGTAGCTTCCTCAAGGGGTTACCTTTTAACCATCTTAACCCACTTTCCTTATTTTAGGGTTAACCCACTTCTAACCACTTGTCCACTTAGTAATTTCTCCATTAACTTTATTATTTAAATAATTTATTTTGTATCCACTTTGAATTACAGTACACTCATTACTTCACTTTATTATTTATCTATCTGTTTTTCCAAGTGTAAAGAAAAAAATAAGCATTGCTAAGATAAGAACAAATTCTCACGAGCTCCGTAGTGAAACTGGGCTTTGGTCAATTCCTAAAACGCCATGGGATGAAAGAGTGTGTCACCTTTGTGACACTAAGAAGGTTGAAGATGAAAAGCACTTTTTCTTAGATTTTCCAGCCTATACCCATATTAAATCTCATTTTCAAAATATTGATCACACTACCAACCTTCCTAACCTCTTAACTCAACAAAAGTATGGTGATCTTGGAAATCTTCTCTTAATGCTTTTCGAGCACACAAACAAAATTCTAAAGAATCACATGTAATCACTTACCCTCTTAAGGTTTGATACACCAATTAGGTCTTAGTGGACGTTAATCATCATCATCATCATTTACCTTCTAAAATCTCTTAAACCACTATCCTTATTTTAGGGAGTTCTCCATTAACTTTATTATTTAATGAATTTCTTTTGCATCCTATTTGACTTATAGTACACTCATCACTTCACTTTATTATTTAAATAATTTATTCTTTGCAAACACTTTGAGTAATTTGACCTTTTAGGGATTCTAGATGACTCATGAGGGTTCTCCAACTTCACATGGTCATAACTCTCTAATCTTGAGGAGTTATTCGATGTTCCACATACCACCGGAAATGACATGACATGTACTATCCATATAGAATAGTTTTACATGAAAATATATCAAAACTCATACCATTATCCATCAAACAAACTTGGGTCCATTACCCAAACCTTTGTGCTACCAGAATTCACTACCAAACTTTCTTCAAGGGTTGACATCAATGACAACCAACCCAATTAATCAACATATGCCCATGGAACATACTCGAATGTTCTTTGATTTTTTCAGAAAAATATTGCAAGATTCAGCCCTAAAACTACAACCAATATGTTCTTCACCTTCTTAGCTTCCTGATGATCTCTTGTTTACCCAATATCGACACCAGAGCTCAATATATGGCCTTTGAAAGATGGAGACTCAACCATCATAAATTAGTTTCCTTGTGCAATCTGAGTTATTGATTAAAATTCTCCCTATTATCCTACATGCATTTTGGGAGGGCAGATTCAACTCTTTATAAAGAAGACTGCTTCATTATTAGTATAGAGTGTGGTAGAAGATATTGAGCCATGGAGAACGTATGTATCTTGTTGTTAGTGTAATTTTTGGTTTCCATATCTCCACCTAGTAACCTTTCCATGTCATTTCTCAGTCACCACTAGCCAACCATACTTGCCAAGTGTCCAGCTAGGATATATCCACATGTCATGATTTGGTTGGATGTGCCACACGTCAGCTTGTGGTTTTTTGAAAGGTGTCTTGGGATGTGTGTAAGGGGAAGGGGAAAAAAACTTAGGATAAATAAAACATATTCAGAGGAAAACAAATGTGGAGGTACGGAGGAGGCCACCTCTGCATCTCGCATGGAAAAATGGGTGTGGAGGTAGAGGGATAGGGGTGATGTAGGGGTGAGTGGAGATAGGCATGCAAAGAGGAAGTTGAGGGGAGTGAGCATAGAGGAGTTCCGCATGGATGAAGAAATGCGTAGTGGGGAGGAGGTGGAGGTGGGAAAGGGAGGAATATAGAATGCAGGGGAGAGTAAGGGAATGCAAAGGAATGTGGAAGAGTGGGATGTGGAAGAAAAGGAATGTGGACAAAATGGATGTGGAGGGAAAGGAGAATGTGGAGTGTGGAGGGCATGGAAGAGTGGGATGTGGAAAACATATTGTTATTGGAAAAATCGGTAGGTGCAGACACGAATAGATCTCCCTAGATCCACCTAGATCTAGTATAAAACAAGACAGGACACTACTCTTTCCCTAAGTTGTGACCATTGAATCTACTAACAGAGAGGAACAAGTAACATACCTTTAGATCGCTTCCTTAGGTCTCTGTTATTCCCGCTTCGCTCCAGTGCTCTCGTGCAATCAAGTCCAAGACAACACAAACCAACCAAAGTGAAGGTAATAAAGTATGTTCAAAAGTCAACCTATGCATATGATCAAGGAGTTACACAATAAAATAATAACGATTTTATGGGAAAGGGACATGCCTCTGTATCATATTATATGGAAATAGAAGATTACAACCTGATCTCCTTGATGTCACAAGCTTCCTTTCGGTGGCCCTTGGCTCCAACACACACTAGTTCTATAATCATATGAAGAAGATATAGCCCAACTTGACAGGTCAAATGATAGCTCCAAGCTCTTATCCAAGCAGAATTCCTCACACAATTCTTTCACCAATTCGTCATTCAATCTTACTTAACTTTTTCCATGAGAAACCTTTCAATATATAGGAGAAGGAGAGATGGTTACATGGATGAGGATGATTCCGCCAAATCAGAGAAGCCAGTAGGATGCCAACCATACGAATGCCAACCCATCCTCTAGAAGATTCCCTTCTAGAACCCTCGAGTCTTCTTCTTTTCCCCAAGCTTAAAAACAGGTTCGCACCCTACGAACAGTTCACACTCTAGCTATGGTTGGCTTGTGAGAATCCGAAATTCTCTCACCCTAATACATAGGTAGCCTATGAACTCACTTTAAAAATGTGTTTTTTGGAGGAAGACAACAGTCATTTTTCTTAGGCAAAAAGTCCTTGCTGGGAGCTTGAATGCAACATTGTAGAAACACCACTAGAGTGACCAAAAAGATGTGTAACAGAATGCCCCCGAAATTATAAGGCTTGAACTTGTGACAACCGAAATACTTTGTAAAATGTGTGTGTGTTAGAGACCAGGAGCACACCTAATCGGAAACCTGCAAACAATCAAGCATCTGCAGAATATAATACCATTTTTGAGGTAGGAATTCCCATGCTTAGACCATAAATGAATGAAATCATAAGTGTAGGTCATGGCCACCAATCATACACCATGGATCCATGCCATCAACATGTTACATAGCCACCATGAATACATCATGGATCTATGTGAAAATTGCTTGATCTGGAGACAACATAGCCATGTGACATAGAAAGTGGATCTATGTGCCGATACAAATCATAGATACTCCATCGCAACCTGGGCCAGAATAGATAAGACCCAAGGTCTTCAATCTCACCATAAGTACGAATCTAACCATGTGATTACATGTGTTGAATTTGAACATGGTAGAAACCACTTTATTACCGGTCATTAATGAAAACCGTTAACAAGTGCGAGGGAAATCACCATTAATGTCAATGACTCCCAAGGTACCAAATCACAATCCGAATGAATGTGAATACATGAGCTGAAGTCGAGAACTCGATGGAATATCTCGAGCAGGGATCAATGATGTGAAACCCTGTTGACAGTGAGGAGACCTGCCATTAAGGCATGCAGGTTCCAAGGTACTAAATGATTTCTAAGTCTTATTTTCGGATAATGAGTTGGAGTCAATGGGACAAGACTCGTCACAGGAGGGCCTTAACGTTCCCCCATCAATGACACAAAATAAGTAACAGATTTTGAGGGTGAAACAAAGTATGGATGGAAGTCAAAATGGACACGGGGAAGGCCGACATAGTGAGAATGGACAAATGTATATGGCCGACTCAATAAAAGGTTTCTGTGGACTGCTCTCGAACATATGAATGACATGACCAAGGACTTGGTAGCACTAACTCAAAGACGACCCAAGACATGAACTTATAGCAAGTCGAATGAGAGATGAATGGATTTCCCAACCTGGATTCAAATGACGAATAGGGGGTGTCATGTTCAAGAGCGATGTTTACTGCCATTAATATGAAGATGGAAACATATCCCTTTCCCAAATTCCCCCCCACCATTTCTGGCGAGTACCTCTTTATTTTTATGCAAGCTTGAGGAGAATAACATATGCTTGTTGATGTAAGCTCATCCTTCGAACGAGTCCCTTAGAGTATATTTAACGAATCCTAGGAAGGAGTGGTTTGGTCCCATTGTAGGTCTTTCGATGTTTGTTTAATGAGTCCAAGGATAGAAAACTCAGGGGTTTTTCATATTTTGAGAGTCTGAAAAATACTTAAAGAGGACTCTCTCAGTTCCTTTTTTGTAAAATGGTTTGACAGGATCAAAAAAGTGATAAATTACCGCCTATCAAACATCTTATTCGAATACTTTTACGAGCATGCACAAAACAATATCGCTTGGCCATCTTTTCATTTTTAGGGAGTGTGAAAAGAGCTTAAAGGATACTCCTGTGTGTGTTCATTGTTTTTGTGTTACCATGATGAGTACGAAAAGATGAGAAAAGTATACTCGATTACGTTCTCATGTATTTTCAAGCACAAGAACGAACGAAGACTGAGCTCGAGGTTTTATCTCGAAAACCCTGAAAAGCAATCGTACATAGGACGAAATAGTCAAGGCACATATTACAAAAAGAAAAAGAATATCCATACCCTCCAATCATATTTCGAAGCTGGGACATCTACAAAAGACTATGCTCACAAAAAATATTAGGGCATTAGGTTTTATAGGTAAAAAAATAACAAAAATGGTAAAAAGTAAATAAATAAGGGTAAAAAGAGCCTTTTACCAATTCATTGTGATTTTGCTAAGAAACTTACCCAAAATACCTCATTTTCTCTCGAATATCATTGTTCGATTCTGGGAGGCATAAGCGACCGTTTGGCAATCTATCTCTGCCAATGAGGTAAAATCTTGATCCTTTAAGTTTTTCACATTTTAGTTTTTGTTTTCATGAACAATTTTTAGGGTTTTAGATCCATTTTGGGGCTACACCTTGTGTGCAGGCATTCTCACAGATGGGCTTCACAGGCCCTGTGAGAATCAAGGATTCTCACAGGTAGCCTTAATTGCACCTATGAGAACCTCGCACTGTGCCCAAAGCTTGCCTGCGAGGGCCGGGAAATGCAAATGCAAATTAAAAAATGCTCAATGAATTTTATGCCAAAGTTTGAATCAAGCTGCTAACACCTTTCTTATGGCTCTTGTGTAGGTGTTTGATCATCACCATTCTAGAGTGGCAAGAAAGAGAGCATGAGGAAGATGATGCTATTGCCGAGAATGACCCACGCACAGTTTCCTCCCTCTGAGACTGTGGGCTTTTGAAATTCTTCTGGATTCCAGGCATGAGGGCCCAACTTAGATTACTGGAGTACCTGGTCCATATGTGGGATGTGGACTAGTAGTTGTTTCACGTCGGAGTTCATACATTGACCTTGTATATTGAGGATGTCTATTTCCTCACAGGGTTGTCACAACGTGGGTACCATGCTACTTTGACTGGAGGCAGAGGTGGCGGGCTCCCCATGAGCGAGTATTGTCACCAATATTGTGTCCCCGAAGCGGAGAGGAGCAAAGGTAAAGTGGCTATTTGGGGGGTCCAAGACTTGACCCTTCGAACCATCCTATTCATCATTGCTCATATGGATGGGAGTGCAGCTCCAGACATGGCTCTCCAGAGCTATTTTTAGTATTCCATAGAGTGTACAGAGCCTCGAGTCTTTAACTAGTCAGACATAGTCCTTCGCAGCATGAAGAGGCAACTAGCGAAATGCAGAAAGGGCGAGTTGAAAAATTTTGGGTACGGGTCTCTTTTGGTATCCTTATTTCTAGAGAGGGTTCCACTGCTGCGGTTACAGGTTGATTGGGGCTTACCGGCTTCGGAGGACCTGAGGACGTTGAGGTGGTGCAACCTCATGGCTCGTCATGTAGCAGGGCCCATCATCAAGTACAATGATTCTTTTTTCGACTGGTTGCGGCCCCAAATGATAATGATCGATGATTATGCCTATGCTGGGTTGGATTTCCAAGGAGATCTAGATTTGACCTTGCCTGAGGGTGCCCAATGGGGTGATCTAGGTAAGAAGTATACATTTTTTCTTTTTCAAATGTTTTTGTAATTTTTATCATGTTTTTATGTTTTATCAAGAACTAATTACAAAATCTCTTTTTGATGACACAGACGTGGAACTTCTCCTATTCAACGGCAAGGAGAGGTAGCTCCAGTGGTGAGGTGGGATGTTGAATACTATGAAGTAGTGGAGCATAATCTGGAGGGGTTGACTGCAAGCATCCCAGATATGGCCATTGGAGAGATCCCTAGACGTCACCAACGCCATACTGTAGGCGTGTCTGAGTCTATTGGTCGATTGCTTCGTAGGGTGGCCCGAGCTGTAGTGTGCTATCATGAGTGCCATCCATGACACTATTTTGTAGAAGCCATGGGATTCATATTTTGAGATTTTTGGTCCTTGGACAAAAACTTTTTGTAACAGACTTTTTATCGTTATATATATATATATACACGGCTTCTATCGACTTATTTGGTGTTATGTTATACATGTGATGTGTGATTGGTTTATAAATGTCCCAAATGTCTGTCTAACACATAGTTAGCTAATGCATCTATCAAAGTATTTAGACATCTAGGAATGTGCTGACACTCAATATAATCAAAATAACGTTCGAGGAGGTGAATTCGAAAATATACCCGTAATAAAGTAGGACTTCAAATAGCATAGACGTTACTTAACTGTGGTACTACTAGCTGTGAATTGAGTTGGATAACCAGGCAGTGAATACCAAGCGAAATAACATCAATCAATAATTTGATGATGACGTTGTATTCTGCAATGTTATTGGTCACCCAACCGAGGCACACACCTCGTAAACTGATGAGTTCGTTTGTAGGGCCATAAAGTGCCCATGCAACAAAAGCAAGGTTCTGAGTACTATGGCTAGTGCCATCAGTGAAGCCAATGTAGGGTGGAGAAGACTCCGACATTTGGAAATCAAGTACAACGCATGATAAGCGGTCGAGGGCAGAGGCCAAATAATGCAAAAGCAAAGCAAAGCAACAAAAAGTATGGTATGATAAAATACAAGCACTCATGCAAGGTGATCTCATGCATAGTATTTCTTTAAGTACAACCCATTTCTAGGTTCACTCAAAGGGATACCATTATAGTCCACTAACTCGTAGGCTCCTTTATGCAGTACTCGTTTAACGATATAAGGACCTCTCCACATGGCTTCGAACTTTTCAGCTCCTAGGATATCCCGATCTTGTTCGTAGAGGAGAACCAGATCGCCTTCGGAGAAAACACGAGGCTTGAAATGTTTGTCGTATTGGGCCTTGACGCATTTTTTCTGGGATTCTATGACTAGGGTAGTGTCACGACGAATTTTGTCATGAGGTGCAACAAACGTTCTTCTTCTGCAGAAGTGTTCAGTAGGAGTTCGACGGCTAGTTTTAAGGAGGGTATCTCACATTCAATCGGTAGGATGGCTTCTAGGCCATAAACTAATTGGAATGGTGTAAACCTGGTAGCAGACTTAACGAACATCTGATACACCCACAATGATGAAAACAACATCGTGTGCTAACTTTTCTTATGAGTCCATCATTCACCAAAGCATGGTAATGAGAACCTTGTTTATTGCTTCAACTTGGCTATTGGCTTGTCGGTAATAGGGTGTCGATTTTTCATGGAGAAGACCCAACTTTTTAGTGAGTTCAGACATCATGATATTTCTAAAGTGGCTACCATGATCGGTGACGATAGCTTGAGGAACACCAAAATGAGCAATGATGTGATTGAATATGAATAATGCGGCTGTCCATCTGGTATTATCGAATGTTGGCATCACCTCGGCCCATTTTGAAAAGTAGTCTATGACTACAATAATGTAACCATGCCCCCCGGCTGAGTGAGGGTGACATGTCATGAAATCGATACCCCATTTCGCAAATGGACCAATGGACACCACAGGGTGTAGAGGAGCAGGGTGTGATCGTATCTTGTGGTTGTAGGTTTGGTAGGCATGGCATTTTTGGACGACAATGATACAATCGTTAAATAATGAAGGCCAAAAATAGCCAACACGCAAGATTTTTTGAGCAGTAGCATACCCAGACATGTGATCACCACATGCTCCATAGTGGTAGTCATTGAGGGATTTCTCGGCTTCGTCAAAAGTGAGGCACCGTCAAAAAATGGATTCAATCCCACGATGATAAAGAGTATCACCGAGGATAATATACTAACGGGCTTGGTAGCGGATTCAACGACAGTCTGTACTAGACAAATGAGGTTAGAAAGTATGGGTTTGAAGATATATGATGATATCTCCATACCAAAGGTCATCGGAACTGATCAAGAAAAGAGATTCATTAGGTAATGAATTGGCTGCTACGTTTTCTGTCTCAGGGTAGGGAAGATTGCATATCAACTCGACAAACACTAAGGATTTCTTGGACTTAGTGCATTCAAATTCTAAGTCAAACTTCTATAGTATCACGATCCATTTGGAGTATTTCCCCCTAGTAGTTGGCGTGTAAAAATGTGTTGCATAGGGTTGCAAGTAGAAATAACGGTAGTTTTGCGAGAGAGGATATAGTGCTAGAAACGTTGTACTGCTTGGATGGCTGCCAAGGCCAGTTTTTCAACATGTAAATACTTGGTTTCGGTAGTCGTGAGATTTTGACTCAAGTAATAGATGACATGTTCATCATGGGAATCATCTTCCTGGATGAAAATCATAGTGATGGTATAGTTTGAGGCTGCGAGGTAGAGGAAATAATCACGACTATAATCAGGTGGGAAGAGTAGTGGGGTACGCGTCAAAGACAGTTTCAAAGCTTTGAAATATTTGTTGGTAATGGTATCCCACACGAACTTGAACCCTTTCTTGAGCAGTTGCATAAATCCAAGAGCTAGCTCAACATAGTTTGGGATGAAACGAAAAAGAAACTTTACCTTCCCTTGCAAACTTTGTAACTGGCGAAGTGAGGATGGGGGAGGAGGATTGAGAATTGCCTTGACCTTCAAAGGATCAACCCGGATCCCTTGGCATGAAAGAATAAATCTTAGAAGTCAGCCGGATTCTAAGAAGAAAACAGATTTGTGGGGATTCAAGCGTATATGGTAAAAATGACAACAAAGGAAAATGGTGCGGAGGTGTATAGGATGATCACCCCGATGCATGGAATGAGAAGTTAAGTCATCGAGATATGGCTGCATAATGTGCTTGATATCGTGGAAAGCATAAGACCTGGCACACTGAAAAGTTGCACTGGCATTTTTTAAACTGAATGGAAGTTTTCGGTAAGCAAACGTGCCCCAAGAAAAAGTGAAGGCAGTTTTGTGTTGTTTTGCGGGAACAATGTTGATTTGATTGTATCCAGAGAAACTGTCCATCAGGGAGACGATTTTTCTTCTGGCATAGTCGTCGACAATATGGACGATGAAGGGGGTAGGAAAGTTGTCTTTAGGACAATATTTGTTAATGTTCCTATAATCGATGCACACGCAGATGGTACCTTGTTTTTTTTCAATTGGAACAAGATTAGAAACCCAGTCAGTTAGGGCCATAGGGTAAATAAAGCCAACTTTGACAAGTTTTTAAACTTCAAGCTTGATAGCAGTTGCTTTATGTGGGTGGACCGGATGAAGGCGTTGTCGGATGAGTTTAGCGTCTGGGTATGTCTTAATCTTATGTATCACAATGGTAGGGTCAATACTTGGAATTTCTTCATAGCTCTAGGCAAAGACGTCACATAATTCTTGGAAAAGAGACTTGTAGGTGACAACTTCGTCATGGGAATAGGAAGCTCTGATATGCACATTTTCGACGATTCCAGGTTTTATGGATATGTCGAGGGGAATCATGGGTGGAATATTTCTTAAATTCCCTTCGTAAAGCACATCATGTGCAGACTCGGGAACGGTAGAAATGACGACAATGGTTGAGGGTGTCGAGAGCTGTTGGTAACTTTTGATGGTGTTTTGTTCCAGGAAGAGGATGGAATGATTATTTCCATCGTCCCAGGGGGTGTCTTCTATGGACATGACCGAAATAATCATCTCATCCATGGGAAAGATAATGTAGAAAGGATCTGGAGATGAATCATCAAGAGAAGGGGTAGTAAGGGTTGCCAATTGAATGGCTTGCTAAGCGGATTCGACCGGACTTAAAGACATTTCGTCGCCATAACGAAGATGATTGCCTGGGTTGGGGACTGTCCAGGGGTTATGAGACGCAAGGGTTCTTTGAACAGAGGTGGAGATCATGTTGATCAAAGTGACATACGAATGTGGAACATCGGGTGGTGGAATGGGGAAAGTTCCCATCAAAGAGGAATCTTTGAGAAGACCCTCCCCGACATTATGATATCTAGGAGGATTTTTGGAAATGAACGGTACGTTGTCGGTACATGTATCAGAGTGAAAGAAGGCCAATTGGTCAAGGATAACGACTTTTCCTTGATGTGGGAAATGAACGACATGGAAAAGAGTTGACACAACTGCACGCATGGATTCAATCCAGCTACGACCAAGCATAAGGTTGTAATCAAGAGGAGCGTCAAAGACTTCCACTTCGACATGGACCGTTTTTCCTTCTAACGTGATAGGCAACGACGGAAGGACACCATAAGGTTTGAAACTAGATCCATCGAAGGCTTTGAGTGTGTTGTGGGATTCATTCAAAGGAGGAGAGCCAATGGCTTTCCAACAGGTGATAGACATGACACATGTTGAGGCTCCCTCGTCGATAATTGTTCTACAAATGTTCTTGTCAGAGACAATAACTTGTATTTGGAATGCGAGTTGAGGGGGTAATCTTGGAATGTGATCTTCCAAGTCAAAGATTATTAAATTTGTATCCATGAGGTCGATTCCACCAATAGATTTCAACAGTTCCTTCCATTGTATAGGGAAACTTTGAAGGAATTCAAGGGATGACATCGTAGACGGTGCTTGGGCCCAGATCTTCGACAATGTTGTAGTTCTGGGCAACATGGGCATGAGGATTGAAAGTTGATTTTCAAACAAAACCCTTTTGGGGAGGGCAGAGAACTGTATCAAGGCTCAATCATTTGAGATGAAGAGGACCTTTGCTAGGTGGGGTTGTAGGAGAGGGTTGGACCAACGAAGGTGGTATTGTATCAACCTTCTCTTTGGAAGAAGAATAATATTTGGCTCGAGTGGTAAGTGTGATTTCATTCTTCTTTGAATCACCGATACACATTAATACATAGGATGTATTGGAGGGGGAAGGTTGGTCATGAATGACCAATTGAGCCTGTTGTTGAGAGGGGAATGGTTGTGACAATATGGCTAGAGTGGGGGGTTTGTGGTCCCTTGAAGGAACTTGTTAACTTTGGCACGACGTGGAAAATCCTTCATGTGGTGATCATCACCATAGATAAGATAAGGATATCGATCTTTGCACTTATCCCTATTTTCAACAGGGGGTGTTTTAGTTTTCTCAGTTTGTGGAGTATTTTTGTCGTCCTCGGTCTTACCCTTTCCTCTTTTGGATTTATTTCTGCCGGTCGGGGTAGATTGAAAAACATTTACCTCGAAAGTCTTGCCGAGGGGAGGGGTAGGAGACAGAGCATTTTGAACATGAGAATAAATAGATTTGGGGTTGTTTCCAGAGGTGTAGATGGAATTAGGTTGGGCATGGAAGGCACCAATCACACTATCAGCTGCATGAGAAGTAGCAGGAGTGATTGAAGTAGTAGAAGTAGAAGAACAAGGTGCATCAGGAAGCAGGTCATAAAGAGTACTTGTTTGTGAGTAAACGAGGTCTAGGTATTGGGCACGACCGATTGCCTATTCTTCTGTGACAAGTCCACCCATGGAGATGCCACAAGCGATGTTATTCATGAATGATTTCATGAACCATTCTGCCAACAACTGATCAGGAAGTTCGAGTTTGATGAGATGCCATCTCCAACACCACTCATGAATGTGATTGGAGATATGAGTGGCCTTGCTCTATTTGAAAGAGCTCAAGATATCGGTTCCTGTTTTATATCGAATCAGTAGCTGGTAGTGGGTGAGGAAATCCATGGAAAGGGTGTTGAAGTCGGTGAAGAAACCTCATGGTAATTCTATGTACCACTTCACAGCGGACCCTGTAAGGGTTCATTGAAAAAGACACAGGCGAATAGAGTCATCCATCAAAGAGTTGGATGAGCACCAAAGGTGAAAAGTCATGACATGATTGTTTGGGTCCTCTCCTGGTTTTCCATCGAATTTAGGGATGTCCGATGGTAATTTGGTTGGTATTGTAGGCCAATGAGGAGAGTGACAGATCAGATCATTCAATATCCTCGACAGATTTGGTAGATCCAGGGTGGCTAAGAAGGGTAACTGCCTGTTCACATGCCGATATTGGTGACTTTGGGGAGGAAGTCTCATCGGTAAACCAGTGGGACCATAAGCAGTTTGCATGTAATGCGATGATCCAGGCAAGTTCAGTTGTTGGTGTGGAGGCAAGTAATTCATAGGGTTATACCCTTGAACAGGGGCATGGCGCTGGGTGTTCGAGCCCCAGATAGGATTGGACGTGCATGGGTATGGTTGGCCTATTCTAGGGGGAACGATGGAGCTAGCTTGATCTGAAAATAGAAGGCTGACTTGTTATGCTATGCAAGCACCCTCTACTTCATTAAAAATAAACTTTACAGGACCTTGCTTCATGTGTATAAATATGCAATATAAACTTATGTGTTAAGTTCATGTATCTTCTTGTAAATG
>ML778124.1:647386-671001 GCA_009831015.1 Picea engelmannii | reverse complement strand
ACATGTTGAATGTCTGAATGCTGTACTCTGATTTAGTCATCCCATTGATCCATTTTGATAAAAAACACCAAAAACATTGAATCTTGTAAGTTACCAGGCATACTTAGTTTACAACCCTAAGTAGTTCCCTGGAGTGATAACACTTCCTAGACACACAAACAAGTCTGGGTATCTCAGGAAATGAAAGGATTAAACCAAAACAATTTGCAAGAGGGTTCGTAGGATGGCAGTGTATTACAGTGCGAGAATCAAAGATTCTCGCAGGCTAGATAAATATTGACTGTGAGGGGTTCGCACTGGAATGAACACTAGAGTGCAAACTCAGGTGATTCTCGTAGGCCACTAAAGGGTACAATGCGAGAATGCCTGTAAACAAGCAAAATTTGGCAAAAGGACAAAATTTCTAAGAGAACTTCTGGACCCAGGGAATCAGTGAGGGTATTCTCAAGACTCAGAGATTGATGGGAATGAGAAATGGTAGGTCAAGAACAAATGGCCAAGAAAAAACCAATAAAACCACTAAAAAAGGGGAAAGTCCCCAACAGAGTCACCAATTTTGTTATTGGATAAATCGGTAGGTGCGGACACAAATAGATCTCCCTAGATCCACCTGGATCTAGAACAAAACAAGACAGGACACTACTATTTCCCTAAGTTGTGACCATTGAATCTACTAGCAAAGAGGAACAAATAACATACCTTTAGATCACTTCCTTAGGTCTTTGTTGTTCCTGCTTCGCTCCGGTGCTCTCGTGCAATCAAGTCCAAGACAGCACAAACCAACCAAAGTGAAGGTAATAAAGTATGTTCAAAAGTCAACCTATTCATATGATCAAGGAATTACACAATAAAATAATAATGATTTTATGGGAAAGGGACATGCCTCTGTATCATATTATATGGAAATAGAAGATTAAAACCTAATTGCCTTGATGTCGCAAGCTTCCTTTCGGTGGCCCTTGGTTCCAACACACACTAGTTCTATAATCGTATGAAGAAGATCTAGCCCAGCTTGACAGGTCAAATGAGAGCTCCAAGCTCTTATCCAAGTAGAATTCCTCACACAATTCTTTCACCAATTCTTCATTCAATCTTGCTTAACCTTTTCCATGAGAAACCTTTCAATATATAGGAGAAGGAGAGATGGTTACATGGATGAGGATGATCCCACCAAATCAGAGAAGTCAGTAGGATGCCAACCATACGGATGCCAAATTATCCTCTAGAATATTCCCTTCTAGAACCCTCGAGACTTCTTCTTTTCCCCAAGCTTAAAAATAGGTTTGCACCCTACCTATAGAGCATCCTGCGAACAGTTCACACCCTAGCTGTGGGTGGCTTGTGAGAATCAGGCATTCTTGCACCCTAATACATAGGTAGCCTGCGAACTCACTTTAAAAATGTGTTTTCTGGAGGAAGACAACAATCATTTTTCTCAGGCAAAAAGTCCTTGTTGGGAGCCTGAATACAACATTATAGAAACACCACCAGAGTGACCAAAAATATGTGTAACACATGTGGAGAACAACTCCAAAGAAAATTGACCTTACCCTTTTGATAACTTAACATTTGTAATTCGCTCAACACCACTCCCAAAATTGACGTTTTGGACTAAAATTGAGATATCTTTAGTGTAATACCTTTGATTTTGATTTTATGAAATGATGGATGAAGCTAATATAAAGGAATATCCAGTGAGAGGTTGTATGTCCCCATGATCTGATTCTTTTTTATCTCTTTGTGTTCATACAAAGACTTATCATCCCTGAGTGACTTTGTGTAAAGGAGCAAAATTGTATCGTTGAAGCACTTTCTGGGTTTTCATTATCAACATGCAAGGATCACCCGACATTATTTTGTTTTCAAAAATTGGTTCACAAAAGAAGAAATCCAGTTTTAAGTGGAAGCCCAAAATGATTTCACTTGTGACACCTTATATAATGGAAGAAGGGTGTCATGAAACCTAAAACCCAATTATTTATTATTGTTGGAAATTGGGGGAAGCAAGTAAGAAAACATGAACAACAAGTTGTTTGCACTTAACTAGGCCCAATAAATAAGTCTAAAGTGATCCAAAAAACAATTTGATCAAACTTGTAGAAGTTCGTCAAATGAAAGTCCTTTATTTTATGGCTCAAAATAGATCACTAATAAGTTGTTGTATCCATGAGATGACTCAAAGGTAAAAATGAATTATGGGAATGGATATGGCAAGACAAATATGAAACAAGCATAGAAGAAGATGATATTTATATTAGGATGGATGGTACCAGTACATGCTCCATGATTTGGAACAATGCCTAGAAAAAAGGAGGCATAGTACAACAACACTATTTATGGAAATTTTTCTCAGTTCATTTGGACTTATTCTAGGAGGACCCCTAGCAGTAGATGCATGAACTAATGCTTCATCAATCCCTACAGGAATCCAAGGTTTCTTTCACTCAATATAAATGGACTCGTATCTACCATTACTGGATGCAAGGAGAGAACATGACAAGTACTAAACATATGATATATCTCAATAAATTATCACATAGCAAACCCTGCATTAAGAAATAATCACATATCAATTCATAAACATTAAACATAACTAGAATTGATGGCTATATAAACTATGCTTAAAGGAGAAATCACACTTGATCTGATGCACTGATCGATAGTATAGCTGAAATGGTTTCCCCTGCATGTTTCTCTTTAGTTGTATGACCTTTTGTTAGTATTGAGCTTCCCTCAATTGATGAAGAAAGATCTTAAAATACCTGCCAAAATCATTCAACCTCCATAAATATCTACAAAATAAATACAAGTCATATTTGTAGTGCATTATTTACTCTAAAATGCATTTTTACGAGAGTGTCAGAACATATCTGAATGATCTCCTCTTGGTTTTGATAATAATTTATTGGAGCCACACGTCTAATATTCGATCTAACTTCCTCCCTTGATTTGAAGCAGCAGCAAAGAAGTCAACATTGACTTTGTTGTTGCTCCATTGGATCGAGGGAGGTTTGCTCCAAGATTAAACGACTCCAATAAATTATTCTCTACTGATCATGGCCAACCACATAAAGGTGGAATATCTTATGCCCCCCCCCCCCTCACATAACTCTCAATTCCCCAATACCCAACATATAAATCTATTGAAATATTTACAGCAAAAACAAACATATATACATACAAATATTCACAACTGTTTACAATGAAGTACAATGTTTCCTTGATCCATTGGAGTGAGCTCAATTCTCCTAAGATCAAAGTAACAACTATTCCATAACATCATACACTACACTAAATCACTTTACATATAAAAAATAGAGAATGGAAATTGATGTGAAAAGAGGCTTTATTCTATTCCATCATATGACTTGGTTGGAGTATTAAAATGCACCTGTAAACATCATAAAACTCACCCCACTTTGATATATAAGTGAAAACATGTTATTTTTCCAATATTTAATCATAAACTCACTCAAAATACTAAAATGAATGCTTTGGAAAATAATAGTCCTAAACTCATATGTAGTCATGAAAATGGTCTTAATGTAAGGTTGCGGGAAAGCGGAATATGGTGAAAAGTGAAGTAAAAGGTTGGTAAAAGAATGGCATTTTGGCAACCCAACAAGTAAAAAAATTATTTCATAGAAAATAGATTTTATATTAAATAGTTATTAAAATATTCATGTACATCATCATTTAGAACTTTTAGCTGACCTCTTCTTCTTAGCTCTATAGTTCCTAAGCATTTCATCAATATATATGTCTTCGTTCTCTAGGTTCTCTTCAAAATCTGATTGTGATTGCATCCTCTCATGCAGAGAAAAACTAGTCGCGGGGTACTCACAGAGTAATGGAGGCCGCTGTGATGAGGCATCACCTAAAAAAGAAAAAAATATAAAATTTAGATGGCCAATTTTTAAATATCATTGAACTAGTTCAGTAATATTAAAAAAAACACCTGCAATGTCATTATTTACCTAGTGCACTGGTCGACACCATTGGAATGGTTGCCTCCATGTGGTCCTATTCAACTGTACGACCCTCAAATACAAAATTATTTGTCATTGAGACCACAAACTTTATAAGGACAATCATAAATGTATAAGTAAAAAAATATACAAGTACAAAATGTACAACTACAAAATGTACAACTACAAAATTATTAAGTAATTAAAATACATCCATATTATCGTCATGTTCCAGCTCAGTCATAGCATCATCGTGGGGCTGCACCCCAGCGGAATGGGACTGGATGGGAGAACCATCTAGTGGTTGCAAACTGATATCAACACACTGCTCTCCAATACCAGTGTGTTCGTTGACAATGCTGCTCCCCTGATTAAAACAAAGTTGTAAAACATTAAATTTATCGATGATATCAAAGATGATTGTATTATATTAATAATAAAGTTTAATGTGGATTGGATTTTATTTACCTTATCCTGCAAAGTGGTTCTTGGTAACTGCCCCAAGATTTTTTGGTGTTCAACTACAACTTTATAGACGTACTTGTAACCAAGATGGAGATCTTCCTTCATGGTTTCAGTACCAAACTTGTCACCATGCATTGCATAAGAGTATGTATTTTTAATTTTATTCACTGCAATTACCTAAAAGTTTGAAGGTGATACAAATAAGATATTTGAGTACTTACAATTCGTGACTGTAACTTCAAGTAGCCGCCTTGGCCTAGCCTTTGCTGGCCACATTTGGCAAGCCTTTCTTTTGTTTCCTTTGACATGTCAATCAAACTATCATCAAAAGTTTCAAGTATGTTAATATATACCACAATTTTATTTACATCTAAAAAGAATTGAAGGTATTGAATTGAAATTGTAATTTACCTTCTGGGACCAGAGGGTGTTTTTCCTTCATCTGTCAATTTCTTCTCTTTTGTGTCCTCAATGAGGGCCATCCACTCCCTCTCTGGAATCATCATAGGATGCTCATACCTATCATTTTGTTTCAAGTGCTTCCTATATGTTTCTCACGTATATTTTAATTATTGACCAGCCACGGTGGTGGCCAAGGTTTTATTAAATGTTTCTACACCAAAAAGGCTTTCAAGATAATCCATCAATTCTTTTTTGAGGTTGGAATTATGGGAATTCCACCACTCCCGTATGGTGGGCCCAAAAATAAACAATGCCTTATTCTCCAAGGACCTATAAAAAGCATTGTTCCCTACACGCAAAAATATTATATGATTATTAATTTAAAAACAATAATTTAGATGATTTATATTTGTATACATAGAGAACATGAAACAATTAAAATTTTAAAAATTACCTGGAACTTTAACTTTATTTAATGGAAGCCCTTCCTTGTTGACCATAAATGTTCCCTTAAGGGTCTCTGTGATGGTCACACATCTTTATTTAGGAAAAGAAACCATATAGTTGGTCAAATCATCAACTTCATCTCCGTCACCACCTCCAGAGCCTACCTGTGTGGCTGCTTCCTCAGTGTGTGTGTCGTGGATCCCACCTAATGGTGTGGAAGGTGGAGATCTAAATAGCTATGTCCTAGTATATTTACGAGGGCCTATGTTGGGATCTTGTGACATATGTGCACCACCACTACTACTGACACCATGCATGTTGGGGTTAACATGATCCAAAAATCTCTATATAAGAAAGAAAACATTTTTTCGTTTAGATAATGTAAAAGTTAAAAATCAAGATTTCATAATTGATCTTATGACATAAAAATAAAACCACTTGAAAGTATGGTTATCACCTTACATGTATTAAGCCTTGTCATAACTTCTTTGATCCTTTCTTCAACGTTAGGATTTTGATCTACAATATCTAACAAATGAGCTAGTTCCTTGTTTTCTTTATTGATCTTTTTTTAATTAAAACCATAGGGTCGGGGGATTCATACAAATCACTTTCACCGAGTGAATCATCATCAACATCATTTATCACCGACTACATATTCAACAAAATAAATGATAATTTAGTTATGTAAATAAATAAAATAATTGATCGCCAAAGAAATAAAATGCACATTAAATGCAATTCGAAAATTGTTGTTCGTTTACCTGTTCTGAGGCTGCTTTTGATTTACCACAATCAACCTGCCACATTACAGTAAAATTATAACCGTGATCATTATCATGAGAAATAAATTCAAATGTATAAGAAATCCTCCCTCTTTATTGACATCCAAGGAGGAATTTTATTGTTGATAACAAAAATAGGCCACACTGAGTAAACATACTGAAGCTCTCCAAATGGATTAACACCATAAAGAACATAATGAAAATAACAAAATATAAGAGTCATTTCTTATAGGTTGGGTAAACTAGTATATGTACCACCCCCATAATAGCAACATATATATCTATTCGAATCAAATTGTAATCAATCAATCACTCTTCCTGTGCAACTATTGGTTTTATTTCACATACGAATACATGGTTTCCTTCACACCCCTAAAATATGAAATTGGTTTGCTTATTTTTGGTCGCGGGCCATGTACTATTTATAAACCCTGCAATATTCCCCGTTTCTTTTGGCCTTCCATCAATATAGATAGTTTCTCCTTTATTTTGATCATTGTCTTTTAACTATATATAATTTGCAGCCAAGCCATATATTTGCATACTTTTTGTATATTGGACTATTCGTATCCAATATTGGTAGATATAACAGGGTCCGACGTACTCCATCAATTCAGTTAATTCATCGTAAAATACCTTTATGCCATCCATGGAAAATATCCCCAAACCATGTAATGACGATGGAGCAATCCGATATATCCTTTCGTTTACACAAAAATCAATGTTTATTTCAGGAAGATCCTTGGGTACCCATCGTTTCACTATATGTTTGTACCTTAAGGGAACCTCGATGTCATCTATACTCTCATGATCATAATAATGTGATCCCCCTTTCACAAGAAAAAATTCCATGCATCTATGGAATTTTCTTCTGATCTTCTCACTTCTAGTTGATCTCTGCCTATTACACCTATTAGATGTCTCACTTTCTGCTATTCCACCTGAACTTCCCTCACTGAATGAATATAGATCTAAAAAATACCTATTTGATTGTAAGTCCTATAACACCATTAATGATAGAAACAATCATTCAATCAAGATATAACACTAGTTCATTACTAGTAACCTGTTGGTATCACAGTAAGCTCATAATGATTATCATAGTGTTACTCTTTCACACTTGTATTATGCTCTATTACTATTGGTATACTATCTAGGCATTATAGGGGAATATTTGGAGTTAAATGACACATGCCAACAAGTGGCGATAATAGGACACAATGCTAGTTGGAAGACCCCAGAACTGATACCATTAGACACAAACTCAATCCTAAGGCTAACTAAGGAGAAAAAACAACACACACTAATTAATCTAGGATTCAAGCATGCAAACAAACCAACTTTGTACTACAACTAGAAAATGTTTATTTGAAATGCTTCATGTATATTATTTCATTGACTTATTGTGATCTTGGTCTCTCTTGGAAGTACTTTCATTGACAACGCCAATGATCTTTTCTCCTTTAGTCAACCAACCTACTTTAGTGGATTCCTAATGAAGATGAAAGAGGGTGATTCAATCCCAAACAACTTGTTGAAATTGAAAAGACATCCATTTTCAATTGTTAACAATTGCTAGAGATGTAGATAAGACAAGATAATGTTATTATTGTCCAACAAATGACCACAAAAGTAGGTCAATGGCACTAAAAGATACATACAATGTGAATACAATGTGGGAGCATAGAAGAAACTCTTATATAATGTTGAAAGCTAGAAAGCAAAAGAAAATCCACCTAAGGACTTAGAATCTAGATGTCCAAGAAGAAACCTAGTTGCCTTTTCAATAAGATGCACCATGAAAAAATGATTTATCTAAAGAGGATTGAACAAAAGAGGACATACAACCAATTTAAAAATAAACTCTTAGGATAACTAAAAACTCTATCTGTCAAAATTCGAATCCTTTAAGCTATCAAAGATGTGCCCATATACAAAAAAGTTATCAAGGAACCGTGCATCAAGAGACCTAGAATGACGAAAAGAGATCCACCCACAATTAATGTTGTAGGGTAGCTTGTTGATCTCATGATGTGAGGGAATATTTCCGCTCCCAAATACTCTATATCCTATGGAAATGGATCTAAATGTTGTTCAATGAGATCTTGTAAATATCATCTCCATAATTGATATTGATTTGTGAATGGAGGGAGAAAGGTAGGTTTTATGGCTTGAATAATTTATGTTTTGAATTGGAGGCTATTGCATTGGATTGCGATGACCCATATATTTTTAGGAACCAAATATCAAGATAGCATAGAAAAACCTCAGAATAAGTACTCAATGCCTTGAAAAAGGGAGAATTTCAGATAATAAGCCTTTTCAAGGGGGTAACCTCCTTATACACCACATAAATTTCCAAATACAAGATGATTCGAAATGGAAAGGTCTCCTTGGTAGATATAGGAGACTAGGAGGTACAATTACAACTAATGAACCCAATCTGACATAAATAAAATAACATTACGAATGTAATATTCCCTAATTAAGGGGTAATGTGCCACTATTTAGGTTTTAACATGCCCCTCCCCTTCAAACAAGTATTGTCCACAATGCTTGAGTAATTATGGATGCTTCTGTATAAAAGACTCATCTTCCCAAGTGGAATCTTCAACATGTAGTTTCCTCCACTTAATGAGATACTCTGAAATGGATCTATTCCTCAGCTGGAAAATTTCTGTGTCAATGATAGCTTCAGGCTCCAATATGATTTTTCCTTCCTCGTCAAGTTCTGGCAATATAGTTTGAATTGAGATATTGTCACCTATAACCTTTTTTAAGCATGGAACATGGAAAACTGGGTGTACTTATGAAGATGCATGCAACTACAATTTGTATGACATAGTACCAATATTTTGCAGCACCTTATAAGGGCCATAGTACTTTGGTGATAATTTATTATCTCTCTTGGCTTGCTTGAGGGACATCTGTTTATGTGGTTGTAGTCTTAAAACACCCAATCCCCTACTTCAAAACTTCTTTCACTATGATGTTGATTTGCTTGTTGTTTCATGTGATTTTGTGCCATGGTTAGGTTGTCCTTTAAGATTTGGAGAACTTTTTGTTGATGCTCGATGTGATATTCCACTGCTTGAACCTTAGATTTGTATTTTAGGGAAGAAGTGATGGAAGGAGGGTGGTATCCATAGAGTTCCATAAATGGTGTCATTTTTTGTTGCTGTATGAAAGGAAGTGTTATACCACCATTCTTCCAAGGGTAACCATTTGAACCATTGTGTTTGTTTATCAGAGACAAAGCAACGAAGGTATCCTTCTAGAAATTTGTTCACTATCTCGATTTTTCCATTAGATTGAAGATGATAGTATGAGCTATGAACCAATTGAGTACCCAAACAAGAAAATAATTCTGTCCAAAAATGTCTAGTGAAGATGGGATCTCTGTCACTTACAATAATTTTTGGGCTTCCATGTAGCTTTTGATCTGTCTCCATGAATGTGATGGAAATTGTACTGGCTTTGAAGGGATGGGAGAGTGCACAAAAATGTGTGTACTTGGTTAGTATATCAACAATCACCATGGCACTCTTTTCTTCAGACTTCGGTAAATCTGTGATGAAATCCATGGAAACCTCCTCCTAACGTTGACTTAGGATGGCTAATAGTTGTAAAAGACCTGGGGTCTTAATTGTTTCCACCTTATTTTGTTGGAAAACCAAAAATTCTGCCACAAACCATTGAACATCAGTTTTAAGGCCATCCCAAAAAATTCCTTGTTCACCCTATGGTAGGTTTTCAAAAATCCCAAGTTCCCTCCTACCGAAGAGGTGTGCAATTCCAATAGTACCTTTTGTTTGAGTTGGGAGTTCTTACATAAATATAAGTGATATTTGTACCATAGTGAATCATTTTCCATGTAAATGTATGTGATGCACTGGAATCCTGCTGCAACCTTTTAATGAGAGTCCACACATTTTCATCATTCTTCCTTTCATCCATCCCTTCTATTATCCAATCGAGTTGGATGATCTAGATAGCACAGAGAAATGCCTCAACATATTCATCCTTTCTTGAGAGTGCATATGCCACAACATTTTTCTTCCCTTTTTTATAGATGATTTCAAAATCATAACCCAATATCTTGGTCACCCATTTTTGTTGTTCTTCTGAAGACAATCTTTGTTCCAAGAAGTATTTAAGACTATCATGATCTGGTTTGACCTTGAAGTGCGTACCTATTAGGTAAGGTCACCATTTCTTCCATGCATGTAGTATTTCCATCATTTCCTTCTCATAAATGGGTTTGTGTAAGTCCTTTCCCTTGAGTGGCCGAATTTCAAAAGAAAGGGGCCTTCCTTATTGCATTAGAATAACACCAATGCCATTTCCCAAGGCATCACATTCCACAATAAAGGTTTTTGTGAAGTCTGGTGTGGTCAGACAGGAGCTTTGCACATCACCTCTTTAAGTTGTTCGAAAGATTGAGTTGCCTCTCTAGTCCATGAAAATGCATCTTTCTTAGTTAATATTGTTAAAGGTGTTGCTACTCTTCCATTGTTCCGAAGAAACTTGCGGTAGTAACCTGTCAAACCCAAAAATACTCTAAGATTCTTCAATGTTTTTGGAATCGGCCAGTCCATCATGGCCTTAATCTTGTTAGGGTCTACCTTGACACCTTCATGAGATACAATATGACCCAAATTCTCTACCTCTTTCACCCCAAAGAAACATTTGGATGGTTTGGCATATAGTTGTTGCTTCTTTAGTAGTTGTAGCACCTTGTCAACATGTCACACATTATCCTCCCAAGACTTGATATAGATTAGTATATCATCAAAAAATACTAACAAATGTTTTTGAAGGAATGGATTGAAAATGGAATTCATCAACCCTTGGAATGTGGAAGGTGCATTTGTAAGGCCAAAAGGCATGACCAAAAATTCATAATGGCCTTCATGAGTTCGGGATGTTGTTTTTGGGATATCTTCTTCCTTCATTCTAATCTGATGATTCCCTGAACAAAGATCCAACTTTGTGAAATAGATTGCTCCATGTAGTTCATCTAACAATTAATCAATGATGAGAATGGGAAACTTATCTTTAATAGTGATCTTGTTGAGCTCTCTATAATCTGGACACATACGCCATGAGCCATCTTTCTTGAGTGCCATTACCACTGGTTCATAGTAAGAACTTTGGCTAGGTCTAATAATTCTAGCCTCTAACATTTCTTCAACCATATGCTCAATTTCACTCTTCTGGGCATAAAGGTATCTGTAAGGCCCGATGTTAGGAGGAACACTCCCAGGAATTAGGTGAATAGAATGATCATGATTTCGAGTGGGTGGAATACCTTTGGGAATATATTCAAATACTTTGGAATTCTTATCAATGATCCCTTGGATATCTAGGGGAATAGATGGATTAGATGTGTGAACATCTAGTGAGCATAGTAGTGCAATTACACCCTGATGCCCCTTTTTCAATAATTTTGTGTTTCCCTGTGATACCCCTTAACTCAATTTATTTTCCTTCCAATGAAAATTTTAGGAAAAGTTCTTGAAAATTAAAATCCACTGTTCCTAATGATTGTAACCATTGGATTCCTAGTATGACATCAGCACCACCCATGGGTATAGAAATCATTTGAATATTCATTACATATCCCCCCATAGTAAGATTGATCTTATTGCATTTTCCTGAGCAATTGATAGTTCCTCCATATCCAATCATTACTTGAAACTCTGGCACTGGATATACAAAGCAATTGAGAGCTTTGGATAATTTTTAGTGAATGAAATTATGAGTACTACCAGAATAAATTAGGACTATTAACTTTTTATTTTTGATATATCCTTCGATCTTGAGGGTTCGAGGAGTGCTAATTCCAACCAATGCATTACATGATATTGTGGGAGTCAACTCTTCAGAAGAAATCGCTTCTACGTTTTCATCTTGAGATGGTTCTTGTTCTTCTTCCTCTTCACAATTTATATAGAATAATTTGTTCTCACCACTCTTATGTCCCTTACGGTACTTTCTGTCACAATTAAAGCATAAACTTTTTTCTTTTCTTTCCTCCAATTTTTGAGGTGTCAACCTTGTAGGTTGAGGTGTTTTAAAAGAAGGAACATTATTCTCTCGCTAGATGTTAGGAGTGGTCCTTCTAGTAGCCATAGCTATATTTTTACTTTCAACATTTCTTGCCACCCTAAATGCATTCTCCAATGATTTGGGTTCCCATAGGTGAACCTCATGTTGAATGCTATCCTTTAAAGTTCTTATGAATACATCAATCATGTGCTCATCTGGAATATTCGTTACTTTATATTCAATATTTGGAAATTCTCAATGTGCTCTGCAACTAAACCCTTTTTCTTGAGATTTATCAATTGGCTAAAGAAGGTATTGCTCCTTGTATCCTCATAGTGTGCTATCATTTCTTCCATGAAAATTGTCCAAGTGGCGAGTGATTTGCGAGACAAAATCCATCGATACCACACAAATTGATTGGGTTCTAAATATAAAGAAGCAATTAATACCTTTTGTATATGTGGCACATCATGTAGATCAAAGAATTGCTCCATCTGAAGTATCCATGTGATTGGATCCTTGCCATCAAACTTTCTCATATCGATCTTAGGAAAGTTGTTGGTCTTCAACCCAAAGTTGGAGTTTCTCCATTCTTGATTCATCTTCTTTGTCTCCTTATCATGAATTTCATGGGATAAATTTTCACTTTCAGGTGTCCTCTCTATTAGAATTTTTTTCAATCCTTTCATGATCTCCCTTTTTAAATCCTCCATGTTAGTATCCATTGTTGCCTCCAACTTAGCTTTAGTTGAATCCATCATCCCTTGCAGTTCATCTTTTGTTACTGTCTTCTTTTGTAAATCATTTATATCTCTGCGCATTTCTTCACCTTCATCAAGAGTCCAAATAGGACTGTCTGGAGGCTTAATTGGTGTAGAAGTTCCCTTTTCTGATGGCATGTTGGCCAAGTATCACTTTTAAACCTTGATTTTGAGGTGGTTCTGCTAGATGATATTTATTTTGTTATATCTCCAAAATTTCGGTCCTTCTGGGTCTGAGAATTTATTTTTTGTAGTTCTATGATACGTCTTCTCTGCAATTCCAGAAGTATGATCAAAATTGGATGTTCCAAGTGGAAGTTATGGTAACTTCCCCACAGCTTGCTTATTTTTGTCCCTTCCAAGAGAGCGTACCTGTAAAGCGTGCCAAGATCACAATATATGATATTTGATTCTAAAAATTGTACTAGAAATTCTACATACTATCCACTATCCAATGCAACTGTTATCATTAATTTGGATACTCACTAAAGAAGATATCATTGGTTTACTCGAAAGACTTGTTTGAGACTAGTTAGATACCCTATCTTGCACAGGGTGTACTTACAAAAGTAGGATGACCTAGAAGTTGAAATTTTTATCACAGATAAATTAATATGTTATATGAATCTCCTTTGTATTTCAGGGTCTGAAATGTTACATAAAAAATGTTATATCGAAAATTCTGAGATGAATAAATTTAGGATGATTTCATAACCCTATCGTACACAGGAAATATCTACAAAAGTATACAGCCTCAGGAGATGAAATGTTTACCCCACGTACCTTAATCTGTCTACTCCTCCAAGGAGTTACTTCTAAAATGACGTAGAAACAAATTTGTAGAGAAAATTCCAAGGTGTCTCAGGTGTAGCAGCGAAACCCCAAGACCTTGAGCTCTGATACCAAATGTTAGGAACCAAATATCAAGATAGCATAGAAAAATCTCAAAATAAGTACTCAATGCCTTGAAAAGAGATAATTTTGGATAATAGCCTCTTCGAGGGGGGAAACTATAAATTCTAACCTTGTACAATATCTACTACAAACAGTTGGTGCTGGAACATTCAGGGAGTTGGTGCTTCCTTCTAGTGGGTGCTAGAGAAACCGGGGAGTTGGTGCTTCCTTCTAGTGGGTGCTAGATAAACCAAGGAGTTGATGCTTCCTTCTAGTGGGTGCTAGAGAAACCAGGGAGTTGGTGCTTCCTTCTAGTGGGTGCTAGATAAACCAAGGAGTTGGTGCTTCCTTCTAGTGGGTGCTCGAGAAACCCGAGAGTTGGTGCTCTTAGCAAGTAGAAACTTGAAAAAAAGAGGTGGTAGCCTCATTATGAGTTGGTACTCCTTAGAATGATAATGTACATAAAATAATTATCATATAAAGAAGAAGAGGTTTTCACCCTTTATGGGTTTCCTCAAAAATATCTGTCTCTGCATTATACATGTGTGTGATTGATGTTGAATACTCTATTGCTTATTTATTGCGATCATCATTGAGTGTTTTGTAATGAGTTTATAAATGGATATAATTGTTTAAGCACAAAAACAACTGATTCACCTCCCCTCTTAGTTGTCAAACAGAGGGGATCCATAAGTCCCTGCCTTTCTCTATGGTTCTAGCCTATCAATACATTGATCCATTGGTAGCTATATGATTTTTATTTTCATTTTTCATGGCTCTAGTTCTTGCAAGTTTTTCTAACATTTGTTTCCTCTTATTTTTATTTCCTTGTTTCATGCATGTTTGATTATCTAATCAACTCACAACTCTTTTTCTTGTTTAGCTGACTTAACTAGGAAAGTAAGTGTTGTGTTTTTTCTCACCCATGTGACAAAACCAACACAACAGATTGGCGACCATTCTGGGGATGCGAATCAAATTCCTCCATATTTAAGTCTTGAGAGCACTTGTTTCTAATTGTTTGGCTATGCAGGTACCAAAACCGACGTAGTCCAGTCTTCCAAATTCAAAATTCAGAGCTAAGGCAAGAGAATTTCATCTTGAAATTTCTTTCTCGATTCGTGACACGAAGTGCGCAGCTTTCAAAACACATAGACGCACATTTTTCGCGTAAGAGATTTCATAAACCCATGCATTCTGCACGCTTGGCATGACTTACAAAACTACAACCTGCGCACAAGTTCAATTTTTTTGCAAAATGTAAGGGTTTTCTGAGTGGTTTGAGGGCCCCTTTCCTTCGGATTTTAATTTCCTGCACTTTGTAAAGCAATCTCACTTCACTTAGAGTCATTTATTACAATAAAAGTTATCTAATATAAGCACATAAGGGTAAAAAGAATCACAATTCTTCTATTTTCTTTGTTTCCACATGGATGGTTTATTTGGCATTTAAAAATTTGAGTTAAGGTTATTGTTTTTTCAAAGACAATCAAATAATTTGGGACTAGAAATCAATTTTAACCCCCAAGTATGCTCTTCCCCCAGACCCAAGTGTGATCTCGGGAATCAGAAAAGGTGGTTAAAAGGAAATTTCATCTCCCTTAAATCATTAGGAGAGGACAAAACCCCCTTTGGGTACCTCTTAGTTTTGAAAATTATCTTAAAGCTTTGTAAGGACCCATACATGCCCACATGTTTACAATCTTAGGATAGTTTCAAAAAGCTTTATTAGTCTAGACAACACTCTAGGAAAGTTTAAAAGATCAAGTAAGGTCCCATACATGCCCACATGTCTACAATCCTAGGATAGTTTCAAAATATTTTCTAGTATAGACAACATTCTAGGGAGTTTAAAGGATCAAGTAAGGACCCATATGTCCACATTGATATTTCTCTAGGGCTTTAAATATTTCACAAGGTTGTACCAAAGAACTTAGTAAGATAGGTAAAAAATTTTGTAAGGACCACAAGAAGTCCACATGCTACAATCTTACACTTAACTTATTAAAAATATTTTACACAATTCTCACTTTCTTGCACACAAAGACACTCATCACACACATAATTTATATTAGAATAGTGGAGGTCAAAGTAATATTTATTTCTAAGTACCCACAAAGTACTTCAAAGGAACTCCAAAAGATCTGACTACTTCTTTATAAATTCTCCACACCAATTAAATTCAAACGAGGTTGGTCCATGACCCCAATCTCTCAGCTCACTCCATCTAAACATTTTCTAATAACACACTAAATTTTCCTTAACAGGAGGTGCCTAAAATAAATTTTTTAGTCTAGGTAGGATCGAGGAGGTAGGCATCCAAATAACCCCCCATTATCAGGTTCTCACATTTTGAAACAATAGAAGTTGAGAATAGGGATCCTTCAAATCCTCCAAGTCAAGTGCTCCTATACCATAAGGCAGGGAGATACCCATGAAGGGTTGAAGGCTGAGTTCCGGTTGTTCTGCGCATCCCTTCTTGAGTCACCAAACTCTTGTGAGTGTATCCAGCCCGTGACCCATGTTTTAGGCCGAAAATCTAAATGTTGCACTTTGACCGAGGTACTTAGTGGCCAAACATAGGATATCTACCTAGGTGGTGGTCGTGGGATGCAATCACACCTTGGTCATATTTTTTGTGGCTATTGGGAAATATCACCATCTCTTTCGGGATACGCACCCTCTACCCCTCATTATAACTGACTACTTCAACCTTCACTAGTTCCTCTTCCATTGGATTCAAGCCCCACTATCGAGTGCTATTAGAAGGCCCAATGCTAAATTGAGAGGAAGGACAACAATTCTTTTTGGACACAAGCATTTATTTTTGTTTTCTCCCCCACATGGATAAAATCAACCTATCCACATGCTTATTTATTTTACAGTTGATTTATGTATGATGTTCATTTGATTACATGCAATTGTGAGTTATACTATTTTGTGAAGGCCAAAAATATAAAAAGCACTTTTTAATTTATTTCTCTCTTTTCACCGTTTGCACACATTCACTTTTCTAGTTAGAACCATAGGAGAACCACATAATCCCCATTGTTCTATATGCTTGCAAAATCTCCTTCCTATTTTAGGAGGAGTCCCTAGTCTTTCCAACTCACCGGCTCCACCATATCACACCCCAATGAGTGCTACTATTTTGGGATCAGCTTTACTTGGTTCCACTTTGCTCGGGTTAAATAACCAAGGCAATCCATATATTGGTTCTCCTTCATAAGGAGGTGGGGGTCAAACTTCTTCTCAAGGAAGAAGCAAAAACCCACCAAATCCCTCTCAAGGGACATGTTCACTACCTACAAACAAAATGGATGGAACTAATCCTCCTCCAAATCCCCCTTTTCCATACTTGGCATCCCTTAACATTCCCAATTTAACCAAACTCATGAATGACCCCATTTTACATTATGCTACTTGACCCAATATGCCTACCAAATTGCCTTTAGACATTCCAATGTTTGAATGAAAATTAGGGGAAGACCCCGCCAACCATGTTATGACCTTCCACTTATGGTTCTATTTAAAAAACATCATGGATTATTCCATATGCTTGAGTTTATTTCAAATAACCCTCATTGGTTCATCATACAAATGGTATGTGGACAAAAAATTAAGGTCCCATGTGACCTTTGAATCATTGGCCAAGGCCTTTTTTTCCTTTTTTCAATTGCTAGTTCGCCATGACATTGGATTAGAACTTCTCTCTGAGTTCAAAAAAACCACTTCTATCCATATCGTCGACCACATCCATGAATGGCGTCGATGACGTAGTTTGTGTAAAGCAGAAACCACCAAAGAACAACGTCTCGATTGGTTTCTTAAATCACTCGTTCCTGTGATTGCCAAGGATGTAGCATCCACCTTTCCTCAATTAGAAGAGGAATCCATTAGAAAATCCCAACAATTCGACCTCATATATGCTTAGTCATCTTACTTGTACATAGTATTTCCTTATGCACCCAGACCCCTACCATTTGGCCAGGACAAACCTAGGGTTTCTCATGCTGTGGATGGGTTGATTGGTTCTATGACACACCTCAACCCTTACGACCACCCATCACCTACTTATGGTGAAAATCAATATCCTCAACCATATGGAGGGACATCTTATTACCCTCCTCCCACTCACCAACATTCATATACGGTTTCTCCCCCTTTGTCGTTGGGGATACCCTCACTGACACCCCTGATGCATCCAGTCTCTCAATTGAGTATGGGTTCACCCCCAATCCCCATATATAACCCCAACAATAGTGGAAGTAATTCAACTTACTATATTCCATATGGATCATCTCAACAAAGAAATCCATATTTTCCATTTCCTGGTCCTCCTCGATCGGTTTCGCCTCCACCAGGACAACCACATGTCAGCGTTAACTTTGTTCAACCGTCTCCCATTCAACAAGTTCATGATTTTGAACAGTTGAATATGGAAAATCTAGACCATCATCTGAATAATTCCAAGAAGAATTGAAAAAATCAAAACAATAACAACCTGGGACGAGGAGGAAATAATCCCCAACAAAACCGTCCCACTGGGGGCAACCAAAACCCCCAAGGGGACAAAAATAAAAATCAACCATGACAAGGGAAGAACAAAAATCTCAGAACTAAATTCCCTTTCACTCTATTTGGTGAGTACGGACATTATACTCACCATTGTCCCCAAATTTTTGATTACAAATAGATGAAATAATCCATGAACAGACAATGCCCTTCAGCACCAACTTCCCCTTAGCCGACCCCACAAAATTATTTGCAACCACCACCTTAAAAAATTTTGCAAAAATGCACTCCACACCAAGGTGTGATGAATACCCAACAAGAGATAAACTCTATCCCACCACAAATGGGGCAATATCAAAACCCAGGTCCCAATCAACCCGAAAATCCAGCTGATCGCATTATCCTCCATACCAGTGAAGGAGATATTCTTTTGTAAACACACAACCATCAATACGACATACCTCCTGACTCTACCCCAACCACCTTGGAAACAAATCCATATACAACAAGAAAACCATTGATGATCCCACGTCCTAACACTGAAACAAATCCTTGTATACTCTGCATACCTTTACGACATAATGTACATAACCCTCATGCTAGGGAAACCCATAACTACAATCTGGTTGATGACTTAACACAACCTCCTGCAGCCATGTCTATGTTGGAGGTCCTCCAAACCTATCCATCACAGCGTAAATCCTTGATTTCTACCTTGGGAGAATTTGACCCAGCTGATACTCGACTAATCACCTTTGATTTAGATAGCAGAGAACCACGCCTCCCCACTCTGGTAGCCTTTCAGATACCAGTTAAGATCTGGAACATCATAGTTCATCGGTGCATCATCGATGAAGGTGCATCCACATGCATCATGTCCAAACTAGTATGAAATAAAATAGGCTCACTTGAGCTAGTACCATCCACCATCACCTTGAGAGATTATGACGGTTGACCATCATCCCCTGAAGGGATCTTCCAAAATTTCCCCGTAGCACTTGGGGGTAAAACCATCTTGATTGACATGTAAGTTATTGATGCCCCACTTGATTACAATATCTTGTTCGGACATAGCTACATGTATGCTATGAAGGAGATAGCCTCTTTTATGTTTCGTACGATGATGTTCCCCCATAACGATAAACTCATCACCATCGACCAACTTACACATTACGAGCCTAACCATTCCACCAATATTGATAACATCCTCCCTCTTGTCTGTGTTAGCTTAGATGATTTTCTAGTCATCGACATTGGCCCTGGAACATTCAAAGACCCATCCTTGATAGGAATTTATCATGGAGCACCACCTCTCCTAAACTCAAATATTTCATCACAAGTGTGTGTAGTTTCCTCTAACAAAACAAATATCGAAGACAATACTCCACTCACTAAGCCCCTCTCGGAGAAATACTACCTCGGGAATTCACTGAAAACACCACTGCACCACTTGTNCCCAAGACATTACCCAAATCCCCTTTTTTTACCCCCCACCCAGAGTCCAAGCATTCCAGGTGGTTGCTACCCTCATCCTTCCCAACATGGTTATCACCATCCCTGTATTGTATCTCTCCATCCACCCTCTATGGTTCCTACACCATATCTCCCTCCTTAGACAAAGGGATTACCAATGCAGATCCCAGTACATGCTCCTACCACACCACCCCCACCCCCAACTGGTGGAAACATTGCCACCATCGGGGGCAGACGAAGGAAGAATGAGCCCATAGCTCCACTCCCTCCCTAAGATCAAACTCCTTGTGCACTATGCAAAAGAGAAGGACACCCCACTAACAGATGTCCTACTCTTCTCGATTTACACAATCTTATCCATCTCCCTAAATAAAATCCATTGCTTGCCACTCCACCTAGTACATCCACTACTACTACACAGTCCTCAACCACACAAGAAAATGTTATGAACCAATTTTTCTTCTGCCATATGCTTAGAATATGACCATTACACTCATCATTTCCCATCTCTACCTCAATTACTCCAAACATTAGACACAGTATGCCACACATATCTACCGGATCGCTATTGGACACTCCCTATTAATGCTCACATTAATGAAATTCATTGTATTTCTTTGTCAGTCTCTGAGAGAATGAGATGCCCTTGTGCTCTCCATGGATCACTTGCTCATTTCACGTACCAGTGTCCTTTGATTGTTGAATACCAAGGTCATCACTCAACCTGTATTCAACCTCATTCGATCACCCCACCACTCATGATACAACATAACCCCCTCATCCACTCCCCATTTATTGTCATTATCACCTCCCCTGAACTCGAGTTACTCCCCATTCCTCCATGGTTCATATTTTGACTATCTAAGGATATTCCCCCAAATCCTCCCAATTCTCTGACAAATATCCCATATGAGATCTTTCCCCCCACCACAGTTTATCATCCATAGTTTCTTGACATTTGGTTTATGTCAAGCGAGCCATTGCACCCCGTACATGATATCCCTTCTATTTTCTCATCCCCTGAGGTCAATAACACTTCTCCGTTGATGGTTCCCCCTACCATCTCCCAAGATCCTATGTATTCTCACATTTTCCACTGTGACGAAGATATCTTGGAGGAACTGAATACCCCTGATTTCCCATCAAATGCACTCCATCATTGAGCACTTTTCCTCTCACAAAAGGTCTTTCACCCTCCAAACCAAGCCTCCCTGTGCATAATCGAAACCAAGGATTTTATTCCTTCGGAGCATATTGACTGGCTCAAAAACCCTATTCCTTCCCCTAATGCTTTTGAAGAAGGAAACATGGCCAACATATCCACCACATTCAAAATTGACATTTCCATTAAACCAGGCATCGTAGAAGAGATCATCGTTGGCGCTGCATGCTCCCCTGAAGAAATCATTGCTTATAAAGCTCTCTTTCAGGAATATCGTGATATTTTTTCCTGGTCATATACAGATATGCCTGACCTCAATGCTTCTATAGTTGAACATCAAATCGACACGTGGTTGGATATTGCCCCTATTCATAAAAAGAAATGCCCCCTCCACCCATCCAAATATATGGCTATCAAAGCCAAAATTGACAAATTATGCGCTACCGAGTTCATTTACCCCATTGCATACACTTTTTGAGTCTCCAACCCCATCTCCATTAACAAAAAAAGGGGACTATTCGTGTATGCATAGACTGTCGCAACATCAGCCACACTTGTCCCAAAGACAACTTCCCAACCCCTTTCATTGACCAAATAATCAATGATTCTATTGGCCAAGAGGCACTTTACTTTATGGATGGGTTCTCTGGCTACAATCAAATTCAAATCCACCCAACAGATCAATACAAAACCTATTTTACAACCCCTTGGGGCACCTTTTCTTATCGCGCCATGCCCTTTGGGATAAAAAATGTCAGTGCTGCGTTCCAATGGGCCATGACCTACATTTTTCATGATCTTGCTCACATCATTCTTTCTTATTTGGACGACCTCACTGCTCGATCCAAAAAGTGAACCCAACATTTAGATGACTTACACATCATTTTTCAACGATGTCACCCATATAGAATATTCTTGAACCCCCTCAAGTGTGTCTTCTATGTCACTGTTGGGTGCCTCCTCGAGTTCATTGTCTCCCAACAAGGCGTCACTGTTGACCCCCTCAAGATCCAATCTATCACTGAAATTCCACCACCTAGGACTTTACGCCAACTGCAGAGCCTACAAGGAAAAGGAAACTTTTTACGTCACTTTGTCCCAGACTATGCCAGTCGTGCCCATGGTTTTCTCCACTTATTGCGCCATGATATCCCATTTCGATGGGACAAACATGCTTAAGCAAATTTTGATGATTTAAAATCCACCCTATCCAATGCCCCTTTGATTAGTCCACCAGACTATGATCACTGTTACATTCTCTACTTATCAACCTCTACTGTTTCAGTGGAGTCCTCGTCCAATTAAGGGATGATGGGTGGGAACATGTGATTTACTGCATTAGTAAAAACCTTTCAGGACCACCCTTAAAATATAATCACGATTAAAAGATTGTGCTAGAGGTTGTCCTCGCTATCCAAAAAATGTGGCATTACATTTTGCTTCGAACTACCAAGGTCATGGAAGATTCCAACCCCATTCAGTACTTGCTCAACTGATGACAAATTTTCCCGCTGGATCGTTATTCTTCATAAATACGATCTAGATTTCTCCACTCCCAAAAGAAAGAAATATCTCATCCTAGCCAAACTCATTACGAATTTTCCCTCAGACGCCAAAGCTTGACCCATCAATGAATATTTCCCTAATGAACACCTCTTCCTCATCTCCTCAGATGACTCCTGGTACGACAACCTTCTTGTCTACCGTCGTACACAAAAGTTCGGGTCTTACCTCTCTAGAGATGACCTCCGATGCATTCACCATTAGGCTCTCTGATACCTCCTCATTGAAGACATTCTTTACCGATGCGGGGTCGATACCATCCTTCGACGATGTCTTACCATCCATGAAGCTGACAAAGTCTTGAATGATTGCCACAACGACGCTTGTAGTGGTCACGTCTCGGGTATATCTACCGCCCAAAAAATCATTTGAGTAGGATACTTCTGGCCTTCTTTGTTTCATGACTGCATCCACTCCATCAAACGATGTGATAAATGCCAGCTTTATGCAAACAAAGCACGAACTCCACCAGCTTTTCTACACCCAATCATCGCAACTAACCCCTTTCGTAAATGGGGCATAGATTTCACGACTTGCAATCCTCCATCTAGTAATGGACACAATGTTAGTTGTGGAGCCTGATTATCTTCCTGATTTATAGGTCTTTTACTTTCAGCCGTGTTTATACCCCATGAAGTATTTACACCCTAGAAGTATGTACACTCTTCCACGCGGGGGAGTGCAGAGTGGGGGTACCCCCTCTGCGGGGTCCGGGGGGCCTATCCCCCCGGCTGGGGGCAAGCGGGGGTTTGGGGGCGAAGCCCCCGAAGGAAAAATTGCCTTGTAAAAGTATATTATAATTTCATTGTAAATCTGGACCGTTCATTATAAGGTCGTAGATGTAACGGTAGAGATTATGTTAGGGTTTTTTGCCCTAGAAGGCAACCCTCTTTTATGAGGGAAATGTATCACGGCTATGGATGGTGGTGAATATTGTATTCTAAGAGAGGAGACTGTGAGAGAAAGAAAAGGAAGTTACAATGGGTTTTGCTGTAGGCTGTATCCCTTCATTTGCTGGATAATAATAAAGGAAGGACCTGGCAATTTCTCTGGTGGACGTAGCCCACACTGGGTGAACCACGTAAATCTGTGTCTCTCTTGTATTGTGTGTATTCTATGTTTTGTTTCT